>SNQJ01S0017540.1:63622-79984 GCA_010110895.2 Picea sitchensis | reverse complement strand
CTCGCAGGAGGCAACTGCTACCAAGCCCTTTTCTGCCTCACCCATCTATTTCTTCTGAGCAGAGGAGAAATAATTTGGGATAGGTAGGGGTGGTTTACCCTAATTTAGGCGTCAATCAATCACTCATAAATTAACCACCACCATCTTCACCATAAAGAGGTGCCCCACTATTCTATATAACTACCAGGAGGGCTCCGAAGGGATTAGCTACGGCCGCAGTTGTTTCTAGTAATGCAGTTGGTCGCGGTTCCGTAAAACCTTTAACTCTCAAGTATTTTCCAAGAAGCACTTTTTGTCGCTTTAAAACAAAAATCTCATATTTTTCTCTGATTTTGCATATTTGGGGTTTTAGTTTGGCTATTTATTCCTACATTCTACTTTATCCAAGAATTGTTTCTTGATCGCTAGTTTAGGGCTAATTTTTTTTTCAAAAGTTTGACTCCCCGGCCATTCCGGGCTTTTCCCTGCTTTTCAGTTGTTTAATTTTTATTTGTCTTCTTTAACTCCCTCGTGACCCCTTTTGTCAAAGTAGAAGCTTTTGATTAATATTGATTTGGTAATCTTGAAGGTGATTTTTCCATTCTGTGGCTCGGCTGATGGTCATTGCAGTGGCCGCTATGGTCAGAAATGGTGTAAGAAGAAATGATCCTCGTCCCTTAAAAATGCAGCATATGATCTGCAGTACAACGTATTCAACACTTCATGTAACTCTATGGATTCACAGAGAAAGTGCCCCAGAGAATACATTATGCCTGCCACTGTAAGGGATCCGTTTTCTTCTTTAGGTTTCTGTAGCCATTCTAGGGATCCTCTCCTTTAATTTGCAGTAAATGTTTGGTTCGTTTTCTTTCAATTCTTCCTGCTACATCTGCATGCGGAATATTCAATTTCTGGGACTGGTTGGTTATATTATAGTAAGGACCTTTTCCCACAAGCACTTTAATTTAATCTTAATCCAAGCTCCCTTTCATTTTCGCTTCCTCCCAGGATAATTCTCATGAGTTTACTTCTCATTTGCTAAAGGCTAGGTGAGACTAAACTCCGTCTCTAAAGTTACACAGCTCAGCTCAGATCCTCTTTATAGTTTATTGCTCTAATTAGGTCAAATTTCATCTTGGCCTGATGTCAATGTACCTTTACAGAGTTTTGGGCTTATGCCAGACTATAGCATGGTGTATTGGTTAACATGGAGATGGTGAAGCCTTTGGGCTAGAGGAGTTCAAGGGTTTGACTTCGGTGGAGTCATACAAATTTTTCTAATACAAGTTGTTTTAAAAAAATGGTCGATTACAAAGACAATCAGATGACCCTCCAAAGTATAAGCATTTGCAATGGATGATATAAATTCATAAATTATTATTGAAATAGTAGACAGTAGGATATTAGTCAAAAATTTCTTAAAATTACTCTAAAATCTAAAAATATTGAAAAAATCTTTAAAATTGATTCAATTTTAAGTAATATCTTTAAACAATAGCTTATCGTAATGTTTGATAACATGTAATAATCACCTCAAGTATTATCTTAGATTACAGATCTTTACAAAGCTTAAAACCTGCCTCTCTTTTTAAATTTGAGAAACCCATCCTTTCCCCGGCCCGGATGATAATCTTGAATTATTACCAAATATTTTTCCACAGAAAGGTACCTCAAAGAGTAGACATATATTGTTTAGTTTATAGATTTTAAATTGAAGTTTCTAAAATTGCAAAATCGGCAATCAAAGAAATTAAAAATAAAGTAGACAGGTCTAGAGAGACAAACTCAGATGAATCAGAGATAATGCCGGCCATTATTATTTTCGATACCATTTGTATACTGTGAAAAATAATATTTCATTAAGCTCTATCATGATTCACAATGAATATGCTAGATCGCTAGATGCTAAACGATGGTGAAGTGGCTTTGGAAAGTGATCCAAAATCTCATTACTAATTGTTGAGATATCTCGTAATATGCATTATAGCTAAAGTCTGTTTTGATTTAACCAGTGAAAAGAAAATTGCATAGCGGTAGTGAAGTGGCTAAGATTTATCCTATTCTAGACTGAAATAACATGCACTAATTAGGTTTGCTTGAATTTTAGCAACAAAGGTAAGATTTGTAACAACCCTAGTTGTATTCATAATTTCATTTGTTTCAATTTTGGTAAATTTGTTTTTTTTTTTTTTTTTTTACATTTTCAATTTGTATTGCATTTATTTTTATATTTGTATACAATATGTGTTTCATTTTGTAGGTTAGGCTTATCGAGTTAGAGTTTGGAGTTTTGGCCCTTCATGCCCAAATTTCAAACAAAAGATCTGATACCATGTGTAATGGCCATATTTAACATCACTAATTCTACAAACATAACAAGAAAAATTTAATAATTCCTTTATATTGAGAACCTACGCATTTTAAATCGGACAATCCTATCAATAAAAATTTTATAAAAAATAAAACAAATACACAATTTAAATTACCTTGGTCCGATGCTAACCCTCTGCTTTCACTTGCCTTGTTGACCGCTGTTGAACTGTGTAAACACTTCCCAAAACCTTGTTCCACCCTACCAACTAGGACAATTTCCTAGCTCCGTGATATCATATGGATATCCCCGCCCCCGTGCTCAAAACCTCCAACAAACCGGTGCATGCACTTATCCAATCCCACTCCAAAACTCAAATCCCCTCTCTGTAATCCAAGAGAAACCTCCAGGAAAAATAATAATCTCGTAGAAATGATTACCCCTTCGTAAACCCTCCTTCCCCTCCATATCCTTCATTCACCACCTCTTGCATTTACTTCCTTACCTATGCATAGTTAATGCCCCTTACTCTTTTCATTTATTATTTTATCCCTTCAGAATTAATATCTTATCCCTTTCCACGTAACCTTTTTAACAATATAATTTATTAACCCCTTTATTTCTTTTACTTAATTAATTAATGAGTTAATTAATACTTCTAATTTAACTTGACAATCATGAACAAGTAATTAATAATAATTAATTAGTTAAAGTTATTTTAAGAAATAATTATTTAGCTAACTTTTAGGACAATTAGATTATTAAATTAATTACAATTACTAATCCTATACATATATTTAAGTGTGGTCATATATCATCAACATACAACACTACATAAATGAAGTGATTGCCAACCTTCTTAGAATATACATGTAAAGGATCAACCTTGCTTCTTACAAATCCCAATCCAAGGGTATGTCAAACTTTTGGTACCACATCCCATCCTAGGTGATTGCTTCAAAACCATATAGTGACTTCTTTTAGCCATGCACTACCTCTTTATTTCCCTTCACTACAAAGCCTCTTTGTTGCTTCATGTAGATTTCTTCTTTCCGCATTCCCACATGTAGGATGTTGTCTTCACATCCACCTGCTCCACTTCAAGATCAAAAGAAATAACTATAGATAAAATAAATCTAATATAATTTAACTTAGCAAAAGGAGAAAATATCACCAAAGTCAGCCCCTTTACTTGGGAATAACCTTTTTCTACTAATCAGCTTTGTATTTATCCACTTTTACTTCTGCATTAAAACTTCTTATTAAACAACCATTTGTTACCAACAAATTTTCTTCTAGCTCGGAACTCAACTATATCCCATGCCTCATTATTATCCAAGGGATCCATTTCCAACCATGGCCCTCTTCTAGAGTTTACTATCCTCCCACTCCACCGCCTCCATTTACTGGGATCATCATCAGCACAAATAAAGAAAAATTGGGATGAAAATCAGGTGTACTATACCTCTTTGGTTGCCTTGTTTTTCTCATTGATCTCCTCAATACCGTGGTATGAGGTTCTTCTTCTTTTCTTCTTCTTCGCTTCCCTCTTCTTCAGATGATTCAGATTCTGTATCATCCAACTCAAGCTTCCCATTTTCTCAGGTTTGTCTTGCATTGGTAGAAATTTGGACACAGTCTTTTAATTAAAATATCATCCTAATCGTAAAATAGCCTTTCCCTGCTTCGGGTTCCAAAGCTTATAACCTTTTCACACCATCTTTTATAACCAATAAAGATACAATTTTCAGCTGCTTTTATCCGACATTTCTATTTTCCTTTGAACATGTACATAAGCATCACAACCAAACACCTAAGATGTTGAAGAGAGGGTTTCTTTGTAGAGCATATCTCATGTGGAGTTTTATCATCCAATGTCGATGAAGGTTATCGATTGATTGACTGTGTAACATGTTGTATCCACTACCTATGCCCATAATTCTTGTCCTAAACCATCACACCACTGAAAGACATGCTCCTTGCTTTTCCATCAATGTCTTGTTCATCCTTTCTCAAGTAACTCCATTCTAATAAGGGGAGTGTATGGAGTAGCTCCCGCCTTTCTATACCACACTTACGTAATCCTTCAATCTACTGTGAATTCTCCAAATTCACATCCGCTCTCACTACCTTTATTTTTCTCTCATTCTGATTTCACGAGCCTAAACTCTTTAAATTTTATTAAATACCCTGTGATTTCTTTCTAAGAAAATAAATCCATGTGTTCCTTTGAAAATCATCTATGAATGAAAACATAATACACAGATTTACTCGGGATGGAATAGGAACAGTCCAAACACATCACTGTATCAACTCTAAGATCCCATTTGGTGGTTCTTTCCGTGAAGATTGCACTCTCATTGTCACAATCTAATCTCACTACTTGTTGTACTAAACCCACAATTAACACAATATTTGTAACCATACTACTCTTTCTTACATGAGTGGCCGCCATGTATTCAACTTCTCAGAAGGAGAGTGCCACTACACTGCCTTTTGCTCATCCAACTCCATCGCTCTCCTCCAAATAGGTTAAAATGTGATACCCACTTGTAGATCTTCCTGTGATCCGTAACTCCATCCCGCAAATTTACATCAACAAATCCATGTATGTCCAACACTGGCCCAATCTCGGTCTCCTTGGTAGCACAATAATCCATAATTAGCAGCCCATGCATACTTGAAGACCCTCTTATCAAGTATTCACGTTCTCTTCCTTGGTTTTGACATATACCGCTCAAAAATCCCACTGTGATGTGCAATGTCCGGGTTCAGTACAAACCATTTCTATACATCAAACCTGCCAACTACATCGGGTATACTCTTAACATGGGACATGTTCTCTTCTTCTTCTTGTATCTTGGGGACACTGACTGTAGATAACTTTACACCTATAGGAATAGAACCTTGACCGGTTTACATTAATGCATATTAAACCTCTGCACATAATTGTTTAAACATACTTTTTCTGATTCAACCAGAGATTTCTAAAGGCTCGATCTCTCTTAATCTCAATTCCCAAAATGAAGTTAGCAACAACGAGATCCTTCATGTCAAATTTGGAGGGATAATCATGATTTCAATTCTCCTTGATAATATTCATGTTATTTCCTACCAACAAAATATGTCATCAACATAAATACTACATAAATGAAGTGATTACCAACCTTTCTTGAATATACGCTGATCGGGCCTTGATTTTTACAAATCCCAATCCAAGGATGTATGTAACAAACTTTGGTACCACATCCTAGGTGATTGCTTCTGCACTCATATAGTGACTTGTTTAGCTTACAAACCAACTCTTTGCTTCCCCTTCACTACAAAGCCTCTCCTGTTGCTTCATGTAGATTTCTTCTTCTAGATCCCCATGTAGGAAGGTTGTCTTCACATCCATCTCTGCTTTCATTTCAGTCAAAAGCAACAACAATAGATAAAATAAATCTAATAGAAGTTGGTCTCTAGCAACATGAGAAAAATTCACCAAAGTTAATTCCCTCTATCTCAGAATAACCTTTGCTACTAACCGTAGATTTGTATTTCTCCACTTTTACCTTGTGCATTAAACTTCTTCTCTTAAACAACCATTTGCTACCTAGATTTCTTCCAATTGGAAACTCAACTATATCCCATGCTTCATTCTTATCCAAGGCATCCATTTCTTTCAACCATGGCCTTCTTCCAAAGTTTACTATCCTCCTAATTCAATCGCCTCTATATAGTTTTGGGATCAACATCAAGTAATAGATATAAAAATTTGAATGGAAATCAGTGGACTATACCGTTGCCTTTTTTCTCAAATCGATCTCCTCAATAATGGGGGTATGAGGCTCTTTTTCTTCTTCTTCTTCTACTTCCTCTCTTCGTGATGATTCAGATTTTGCATCATCCAAATCAAGCTCTATTTTCTCCTGTTCATCTTGCATTGGTAGAGGGAATTCTTGTTTGGACACATCTTTACCTCTCTAAAAAACATCTCACTATAAACAATCTTCTTGGTTTCTAAGTTCGTGTTTATAACCGGCTACACCATCTTTATAACCAATAAAGATACATCTTTCAACCTTCTTATCCAGCTTTCTCCTATTTTCCTTGAACATGTGGCTACAAGCATCACAACCAAACACTCTAAGATGTTGAAGAAAGGGTTTCCTTGCACTCATATCTAGTGTGTGGAGTTTTTATCATCCAACGCTGATGAAGGTGATAGATTTAACTGTGTAACATGCTATACCCACGCCTGTAATTCTTTTCCTAACCCAATACCACTGAGAATGTTCCTTGATTTTTCCATCGTCTTTTTTCATCCTTGGTAACCTCCATTCTCATGCTAAGGAGTGTATGAGTAGTCTTCTCATTTCTATACCATTACTTACGTAATTCCTTGAATTCATTGCACTCTCCACCTTTCATTATCTATTCTCAATACCTTATTTTCTCTGCTTGATTTTCTACCGTGAGTCTTAAACTCTTTAAATCTATTAAATACCCTCGCATTTCTTTCTAAGAAAATAAATCCAATGGTTCCTTGAAAAATCATCTATGAATGAAACATAATACAATGTGATTTACCTAGGGATGGAACAAGAACAGTCCAAACACATCACTGTATCAACTCTAAGATCCCATTTTCTCTGTGGCACCAGATAGGAATCTTACTTGATTATGTTTACTATATATGCAATGCGTTCATAGAAATCAAAAATCCAGAGTCCAATTAGACATACCTTCAACTATGCCTCATCACAGAAGTGTTTGAAGGCCCTTTCTCCAATATGCCCTAGCCTTTGATTCCCTCGGCCTTATTTTCAGGGACGATATTGGTCTTGTGTTATTTATTTGTCTCTCAAGGAAAACTAAACTATTACACCCATTAGTATAAGTGGGCTTCCCAACAACTCCTACAGATTTCCACAACTAACTCCCCTCATCAACACCATTGTTCCCTCGTGACCATCTTGCAAGTGTTCTTTCCAAATATAGTATCCACTCCCCGTGATCATCCAACTTGCTTATAGATATTAGACTTTGGGAAGTTTTTGAATGTGCATAACTCTAGGGAGTGTTCTAATCCTTCCAATTTTAAAGAAGAATCCTAACCCTTCCACGCCCCATGATTTTGGCTAAGGAAGTCATCTCCTAGAATACATCACCACCATCATATTTTTCTATATTTAGAGAACCACTCCCTGCGGAGGAGTTATATGGTATGCCACACCTGATCTGGACTAACCATATACATCATTTGTACATGTGTACTTGCATATGCTGTGTAAACATCACCTCCTTCTTCAAGGAGGTTTTCTACTTTGTGAAGAGGCAAGGTACTATTGTCCCTATTTTTCAACCTCTTAGACTTGCAATATTCTTATAATGCCATGTTTTACCACACTTCCAAATTTTCCTCAAAGATTTTCCGAGGCTTAGATCTACTTTGTAGATTTAGGATTCCACCCCAAAGGCTTTCTACTGTGGTCTTATCTTGCATTCTCTTACAAATAAATCATTTGTGCTATAACTATCCATGTTTTTTGCCTCATCTCTTCAGATAACAAGGATGCAACTACATCATCATACTTCAATGTAGATTGAGTGGTACCACCTATTGCTACAAACAGACATCTCCCAAGAGTCTAGCAAAGAACATAACAAAGTAATACAATTATCTTTCCTCAGAATTGTAATATTAACAGACAACAATTGAATTACTGTAGTATTAAAGGAATTTATGTTTTGTCACATAATTCCATATTCCATCCTAAGATGATACAACTTTCAAAGAAAACTGCTTTACTGTGGACTCTCATTGATACAAATTCCCAACTTATCCCATACCTCTTTGGCCGTAGATTCTCCTCGAGACATTCAACAACACCTAATCTGCTAGGCAGAGTCGAATAACACTCATTTCTCTTCTATCCAACCTCTCCCAATCTTCCTTCGACTTACTAGTAGGTGGTGTACTAGTATCTTGTGCACTAGTAGGTTGTGTACCAAATGTCTGTGGTAAGCAGTCATGCACTACCGACAGTTGTACTAGGATCCGCCAACGATCCATTGTTCTTTTTTCTAGAAGGTCCTCCATTCAACTTCCATAGCTCAAAGTTTTACCATTGAACTTATCTCCATTTCTAGAAGAACTCTCACCATCTCTTTCTACACTCAAATCACCACCTCAAAATCTCCCACTAAACCTGTAAGCTTATCACACTCCAAGAGATAAACTTGATATATCAAGACTGAGCCAACCCCTAAACAACAAAGGTAACCTCTAATCCAAAAATGAGCTTGGATACCACATGTAATTTTTAAACCCTTGAAGTAAACAATGACATATATTCTAAGAAAACAAAATTTAATCAATGGCTCATTCCACATAGTACACATAGATTTATAATGGAAACCCTCAACTGGGAAACCTTTCTTATATTCATTATATTGAATCTCACCATTCACTATACAATATATACAATGTTTTTAGGTATTCTAGATACCAAAACCCTAATCCCTAAACTGTGATTATTTTTTAGTAATTCAAAACCAGCAAAAATCTACTAAAAATAGAAAACTGCCCAAAATCCCAAAAATACGAGGGATCACGACGTAGCTGTCATATTTTCCTTTCCTCCGACGTACTCACACACACACACACACACATGCAAAGAATATAACACCATACCCAACACTCCTAGGTGGTTGGTAGTACCATATAAATGGGTTCAAGCAATGTAATGGGGTGAAGAAGAATACTGTACTGGTTTCGTGGCTCATCGAGGTTTCCCCTTTGAAGATGCAAGTGAACATGAGATTATCCCTTCTATAATAGGATCCATTGTAAGGTGTTTCCATACCCTAAGAGTTTGATAATAAGGTGAGGTTCTTCTAAAGACACTCAATATTTGTGGAAATTTTACTATTCATATCTTTGGGTACTTAACAATAGGTATCAAAGAACTTTTGGCCACAAAAGGCAATTTTTGTTTTTCATTTTTTCGATTTTGAATAAGAAAATATGGTCGCCACACTCGGACAAGTATTGTAGTGTTACTCAGTAAATTTTGTAGAAAATTGTTGTATATTTGAGTTATTATAAGAAGAAAAACCAATTTAAATTTTTTTATCCTAAATAGAGTCCATAGAGGAAATTGTCAACATTTCCAAAATTTATTTTTCGTGGTTTTCTATGGATGACTACAAAGGACTATGTATTTCTATAGTATCCGGGAAATTTTTCAAAAATATTATATATATAAGTTCCTATTTAAAAAATAGTCGATTATAAAAAACAAGTTGTCCGGATCAGAACTCTGGAGTTGAAGATATTGTTGATTTAAAATTAGCCATTTTTTGGGAGGGGGGTAAATTTCGTGACTACTCTGCAGGATTGAAAAGTTTTGTCTGTATTGTTCCATTGTATTCTTCTGCAAAGTGGTTCTTATATCTTCCACATGGAGTCTTCATATGAGCACTTGGACATGGAACCCAAGCTTACATAGCAGGGTTGGACTACTTCAACATGGTGGCTCTCATTCCTACATGGGACCATGGTTCTCCATCCTCCTTTGGCATTATGTTCCACACTTATCCATGGGACCCCCGTATATGGTTGTATACCTCATAAAAAAGTGTTGAGGGACAACACTTTCATAAGAGGAATGGAACAGTTTAGCTAGAGATTTGGGGCAAATAAGGCCCATAGTGATAATAGGTGGAGACCATTCATTGTTAGGTGGAATAGGTCCACTATATTATTAAATAAGGTCCACTCATGGTAGTTAGATATATTTATATGAACACAATAAATTTAAGAAGACTCTTAGAAGGTTTTTCTTCTAGAGGGTTACTCCTCTAGAATGTTCTTAGGTAGTTTGTAGAAATATATAAAAGGTTCAAGCAATGTAATGGGGTGAAGAATAAGCATTGTATTCGAGTGGTATCTTAATAGAAGTTTCTCAACAGGAAAGTGAATAGGAGAATATCCATTCCATAATAGGATCCATTGTATGGTGTTTCCCCACCCTAAGGGTTTGATAATAATGAGGTGTGGTCCTTCCATTGTTCTATGAATATTTGTGGTGATTTTATTATTTATATTTCTTTTGGTACTTAACATTTTCCCTTCAACATTTTTTAAACTTCTTCTCGTGCTTCCTTTATCTCCTTTTCTATTATTTTGTCTTTAAATTCAACTTATGTTTCCTCTTTAAAATATGAGGATTTGAAAAAGGAAGCCAGAAAAAATATTCACTTATATTTTTTACATATATTTATTTCCCTTCATACATCAAATTGTTTATCTCTGATATTGCAAGATGCCTCTAGAGGATGATATTCCTAACATTTCAAATGAGGAATAGTTTTTAATCAAACTTCTATATATCTAGAGATGTCAGAAAACCTTTGAATTTGAGTTCACCACACATAATCTTACCAATATCATTACTTATATGTCTAAAAACTTATATGAATTATATGAAAGGGGGAATTTTTGGAAGATGCACCCAAAATGAAAATATAAGGAAGCATCATTTTAAGATCAAACTTGGGTTTAAAATGTCGAAGAAACAATGCTTAGATTCCCCCAAAATGATGGTCCCATCTCCACTACCTTCCTCTAGAAAATCATTGGAAACATTGATCAACTAAATGCGTGACTAGCTTTAGCTCAAGTGACTTGTCTCTCTTTAAATAGTTCCAAAGAATCCCAAAGACGGCACAACCTTGTTTCATATGTTATAGTGAATTATGAAACAATATTTTATAGTTCTGTTTTTAAATATCATTACTGAAACTAAGATGCAAACATAGATTGGAACCACTAGTTAGGTTTCTTAAATTCCAAAGTACGAACCATTTTTTCTTCCCATTCACTACAATAATTTTAGGACTTTTAAGTGAGATATCTACCAACATCAAAATCATGGTAGTTACCTCCCAATAAAGGTTGTTAAACTTAGCACTGCAAAAAATATCAAGCGGATTATCAACTCATGAAATCAACAAAATATGGTAGATATTTCATATTAGAGTAAAGGTTTAGGGAATTTTATCTTTAGTTTAAAGAAAATGAATGCATATTCATTGTTAGTTTTAGTATCAACTATTCTCCTAGTGCATTAATATAGTCACTAACATAGGATCCTTATTGTATTGATGACATGGTGTGATTCTTCAAGTGTAGGCCCAATGAATTTCCAAACCATGTGAGAATTATTAGAGATATATATTTCTAAACCCACCTTCATGTTTTTCTTGTGTTGAATCATGAAGTAAACCATATTGAAAGCATCCCCCTTCAATGCTAAATATTACAATGAATATATGTATCCAACCAATCCCAAAGACAAAAGAAAAAAAGTGGCCAAACTGATCTAACCTTGGTCCATACTAATTTACAATAGTATTTCTAGATCGAATGGAAGGCATGTAAACATACACCAATCAACATATGGTACAATCAATTTTATTAGTAAGAGGAACCGCTAACAAGCTCAAATGTTGTATCCTAGTCATCATGATTTCATAAAAAAATGTACGGTGTCATGATTTATCAAATATTTATTGGACAACATGAGCATGGACATAATATTTTTAAATATGTAACTACAAAAACAACTCATGAATAAATTTTTCAGATATCACATGCTTGTAACATGCAATCATGAGATTTACAACCAAGAAATCACACTCTTATGACAAAGAATACCACTATATATATTTAAAATTTTAAATCTTACTTTCTCATAGTTACCAAAACACCACATTTATTATAAAATTCTACCATAAATCATTATAAACCAAGAAAACACATATATTTTAAACAAATACTCATATACAAGAAAATTCTACATATATCTTAATTTCATAGTTAACAAAACATTCACATTTATTATGAAATTATACCATAAATCATTATAAACCAAGACAACACATATATTTTAAACAAATACTCATATAAGAGAAAATGTACAAAAAGAAAGATGATGTATAATAGATGGATAAAAAATTGTAAACAATCCAAAACTTAACCTTTTTAAAGTAGAGCATTGTATAGGTATTTCCATGACGAGAGTAATCTATTATCACAATAATAACTCACCATCAAATGTAAACCAAATCCCAAATGAAAAACCTAGACATCATTAATGTAATGTGATTTTGTCACTAATACAAACACAAAATTTAGATCACAACAACAAGAAAAAATAGATGCACATCAGTAATTATGCACATCAAAATTGAACATATATTAATCCCAATGCTAAACCTGCGAAATTTTTTTCACATGGAAGTCCTACATCATCAAACTTTGCACACTCGTTATAAATTCAAGGAAAAGTTGTGAAATGAAATGCTCTTGCATAAGATCATAATTCAAAGAACACACAAAATGAAAAGAAAATATTGTGATTAACTTTGAAATCAAAATTGAAAAACCACAAGAGTCTCTAACGGACGGTGCTTCAAAATCGTGGATAAAGTAGACTGTTGAGAATTGGTCACAGTCAATTGAATCAAGAGGAATTTTGACTCATTTGTAACAGTCAATTGAATCGAGAGGATGGTTCTAGAGAGGGAAAAAAAAGTGGGAAACTATCTATCCGTTGAAGGGAGGTTTGAATCGAGAGGATGGCTCGAGAGAGGGAAAAAAAGTGGGAAACTATTTATCCGTTGATGGGAGGTTGGAGAAGATATATATATTTCAAATCTTGTCATATTTCAACATTATCCTCCTTCTCTATCTATGCTCTGTATGGTATGTCTGCGTGGTTAGGATTTGAGTCTGAGTCAGTCATGTCTATGTGTGATAGAGAAGGAGGATTGGGTTTGATTGGAGGCAGCTGAATCATCTACTAGAGAAAAGAACTTCAAGGAAAGGGCGGCTGAGATTTTCAACGATCACTACTCTCTACACAGTATATTTTATTATTATTTCCTCTGTCCTCTGTTATTATTTTTTCTCAAAATCCTTTGTTATTTCTTCATAATATTTTTCTGTCCTCTGAGCTTTTCTTTCATTCTGTTAATTCATTGAAAATATTTCAGGTTCGACTCATGACTGGTTGGAAGATGAGCCTTCGATATGATTCAAGCCCTTCCAAACCCGTCTCCTTGAACGAATTCAAGCGCTTCGAAACCCTCGTTCTCAAACGCCACTCCAGGTATGTATGGGCTTTGGCTTATATGGCCGCCTCTCTCAGTAGTTTAACCTTGATACCATTGCTCTGGCCATGGCCCCAGGTATCCGCCATGTTTAATACTCCACTAACAGTGGTTTAATATGAATGTGTAATAGTTTAACATGCATGTATTATCTTTCTAATTAGTTTAATCTGCCGACCTTTGCTTATTCCGTTTGTTTAACCTCTCTATATTATATCACTCTCTTTAGTTAACTATTTTTTTCTGGACTTCTCCATAGTTTAATCTGGTTTTTTAGCAGTTTAACTTGTCTTTACTTAATCAATCTCTTAGCAGTTTAAACGGTCCATTTTTATTAATCAATTTTACTTGTTTATCTTATTAGTTCACAACAATGCCAGGGAGTTTATTTTCTCATTAGTTTAATGATTAATCCTCCTCGTGTCTTATCTCCCTCATTAGTTTAACCAACGTATCCGCCAGGGAATTTAGTTCCTAATTAGTTTACCCTGCTTGCTTATTTCTCATTAGTTTAATCCAAACCCTAATTTATCCCTCCTCGCAKCGTAAATTAGTCTCTAAACCCTAATTTAACCCACCTCCTCCGTGTAAATTAAAGCCTCCATTTTAGCTGTTTACTTATTAAATTTAAATTGGGTGTTTATAAAATCATCYCAGTGATTTTAGATCTTATATTATTAAAGATATAGGGATTTTACTTTTCGTTCTTTTTAAATTAGAAAGAATTAAGGATTTTAGGAAAAAAAAAATTAACATTCCTACGAGATTTTAGAAAAAAATGATTAACATTCTTAAGAAATTTTTATTTTATAATATAATTTCCATTGCATTTCAATTATTGATGGTTTATCTTTCATGAGTTTAACCCACAAAGTTTTCTTATTTTGTTTTTTTATTATTTAAATTTTTTTTATTATATAATTTGAATGGTTTTCTTATTTTGTTTTTTTATTATTTAACTTTTTTATATTATATAATTTGAATGGATTTAATGATTAATAACATGTATTTTTTCTTAAAATAATTATATATTTAAATCCAGAGAAAATAGGAAATATATAGTTCCGTAGACTTAGTTAGAATCTCATACATCAATATTTAATGTGTTTGCTTCATCCATCTTTTTGTAATTTAAACAGTCTCTTTTTTATAAGTAAAATTTACCTTTTTTTATAAATCAAATTCACAACCAAACTCAGAATGGGGAATTTATTTCCTCGTTAGTTTAACCATCGCCCGCTAGGGAATTTAGTTCCTGTCTCATCCTCAGCCTAATTTAGTTCCTGTCTCATTAGGTTCATCCTCAGCCTAATTTAACGCACCCCCGCCCTGCAAATCGATATCTCCTTCGTTTGGTTGTTTGCTTATTAAATTTATTTTTGATAAATCAAATCCGGAATGACACATTTCTTACCTTCATTGATTTGGGGATTTTATTTTTTTGTTCTTTTTAAATTTAAATTAATAAGATCAATTTTTTTTTAGAAAAAAGGATTAACATTCTCGTGAGATTTTTTAATAAAAAAACAAATTATATTAAAAAATATAAATATTCTTTTAAAAAACTGTCATATGTAACAAAATAACAAAACTTTCCGTTCTTTTTTACAGGAATATAGGTGAAGCATGCGATGCTCATTGCATGTGAGTTATCCCTTAGGTTAATCTCCACCATGCATTTTATGGTCTCTCCATTAGCAATCCCTTAGGTCAATCTTTCCTTAGGTTAATCTCCACCATGCATTTTACGGTCTCTCCCATTAGTAATCCACTTCGGTAATATATGCGGTGTGTATTAAATTTAATATTGTTTTTCTCAATCAAGCTTCGCAAATGGAATATTCCTTACCCTTTTGAGTTATATTAAAAATAAAACGCGTTTAATGATATTGGAATAAGTTGATTTATTTGTATGTTTGAATACTCAAAATTGTTTGTCTTTAAATTTTATTATTAATAATTATCACGTTTGTATGTATTAACTATGCTTTCGTTTGTATATAATATTTTTTATTTTAACTTTAAATATTTTAGTTTCTATGATAATAATTAAATGTATCATTTTGTGTTATATTTTTATTTTTAAGTATTTATTTATATTTATAGTTTTTTAATTTAATTCGTTAAATGAATAAAAAATCGTGTATAGTTTTTTTTACTGTGTATTGAAAATATATCTTTATTTAATGTATTAAATGTATTAACTTAAATGTTTATAAATAATTTTATTTATTATTTTTTAATAAAATTATATTTCTAAATTTATTAATCAATTCATTATCTATATTAATTATTTTTTATGTATATTTTTTAACTTTTGAGTGATGGATGTATATTTATAATGTGTTTGACCATTTTTAAGTTAACTTGTATGCTTTTTTATTTTTATTTTTCTATTTAATTTCAGTAATTTTTACTTTTAAACGACACAATGGATGTGTGATTTTGTATTTATGAGAAAATATCCATTTATATAAAATTATATATTGATACATCTTTATATGAGGCTTGGGTTTTAAGTTTAGAGTTAGGATTTAAGATTTGAAGTCTTAAGCTTATGAATAAGAATAGAAACCATTCTTCTAGTTAATTTTACATATTTAAACATAAGATTGAGACTTTGGGATTTAGTTTTAAAGTCAGTGTAAGGTAGAGTAGATTAGAGTAGGCTAGGTTAGGTTAGGTTAAGCTAAGTTAAGGTACGATAAGTTAGGTTAGGCCAAGGTTAAGTAGGTTAGGCTAGGTTAAGGTAGGCTAAGATAAGGCAGGCTAAGCTAGACTAAGGTAGTCTAAGGTAGGCTGGGCTAGGATACCATAGGCTACAATAACGTAGGCTTTCGCTAGGATAAGTTAGGGTAGGTTAGGCTGGGGAAGGGTAGGATAGGGTATGATAGGGTAAGGTAAGGTAG
>SNQJ01S0017540.1:44547-63572 GCA_010110895.2 Picea sitchensis | reverse complement strand
CCTAGGCTAGGCTAGGTTAGGCTAATCTAAGCTAGACTAAGCTAGATTAGGTTAATATAGGCTAGGTTAGGTTAACTTAAGTTAGATTAGGTTATGCTAGATTAATGTAGGGTAGGTTAGGTTAGGCTAGTTTAATAGGGTAGGCCAGGGTTAACTTAAGTTAGATTAGGCTATGTTAGGTTATGCTAGATTAATGTAGGGTAGGTTAGGTTAGTCTAGTTTAATAGGGTAGGGTAGGGTTAGGTTAATATAGGTTAGGATTAAGTAGGATACATAAGTTTAGGTTAATGTAGGGTTAGGTTAGGTTATGTTAGTATAATCTAGGTTAATCTAGGCTCAGGTAGGATAGGTTATGGTAGAGTATGTTAAGTTAGCATAGGCTAACATAGGGTAGAGTAGGGCAAGGAAACATACCTTATGTTGGGTAGGGTAGAGTAGGTTAGGGAAAGTTACCATAACTAAGTTATGTTAGGATAGGTTATGATATGATATATAAGGTTAGGTTATGGTACTAAGCTAGGTAAGGATAGTTTAACCCAGGGTAGTATATTTTAGGCTAATCTAGGCTAGGCTAGGCTAGGTTAGGTTAGCCTATGTTAGGCTAGGATAGGATAGACCAATATAACTTAGGGTAGGCTTAGGTAAGATGTGTTAGGTTGGATTAGGGTAGAGTAAGCTAAATTTTTTTGTCTAGGTTGGGCTAGTCTATTCTAGGGTAGCATAGGGCATGATAGATTAGTGTAGGGTAATCTATGTTAGGAAAATATATACGAAGCTTAGGTAGGATGGATTAGGCTATATTATGGTAGGGTACGGTAAGTTAGGATAGTTTAGTTTAAGGTAGGGATATGCTAACATAGGTTATGTTAGTGTAGGTTAGGCTAGCAGAAGGTAGGGTAGAGTAGGTTAGCGTAATGTAGGGTAGCTTAAGATAGCTAAGGGTAGGGTAGAATAAGTTAGACTAGGTTAAGGTAGGTTTGGGTAGGTTAGGTTAGGTTAGAGTAAGGTAGAATAGGTTAAGTCATTTTACAAGGGTAGGGTAAGGAAGTGTTGGGTTAAGTTAAGAAATAATAGGATAATTAAGTTTAAGTTAATGTAGGGTTGGGTTGGGTTGGGTGAGGTGAGGCTAGAGTAGGCTTGAGTAAGATAAGGTCGGATAAGGTAGGTTAGGTTATGGTAGAGTGTACATTAAGTTGGTTAGGTTAGGCTCACATAGAGTAGGGTAGGGTAGGGTAGATCAACATACCTTAGGCTAGGTGGGGTAGAGTAAGTTAGGGTAGCTTATGCTTGGTTTGGGTAGGATAAAATAAGTTAATCTAGGTTTGGATATGGTGGGTTAGGTTAGGTTAGGGTAGGTTAGAATAACTTAATCTATTTTAGCAGGTTAGGGTAGGATATCATTAGGTTAGGTTCAAGTAAGATAAACATGTTTAGGTTAATTTAGGGTTGGTTGGGCTAGGTTAGGTTAGGCTATGCTAGGCTCAGTTAAGAAAAGTTAGGCTAGGGTAGGTCAAGCTATGGAAGAGGAAGGTATGTTAGGTTAGGGTAGGTTAGGCTAGCATAGGGTAGGGTAGATAAACATAACTTAGGATAGGTAGGATGGGTTAGGTTAATCTAATTTAACCTAGAGTGGGCTAGTTTAGGCTAGGCTTTATTAGGCTAAGCTAGGGTAGGTTAGATTAGGTTAAGTTAGACTAGGATAAGGTAAGATAGGTTAGGGTAGGCTTAGTTAGGTTGGATTATAATAAATTAGGGTAGGGTAGGTTAGTTTAGGGTAGGGATATGTTAGGCTAGGTTAGGCTAGCCTAGTCTAAGCTACACTAGTTTAGCTTAATTTAGGCTAGGTTAGTCTAGGGTAGCCTAGACTAGGGTAGGTTAGGTTGGGTTAGGTTAAGATATGATAGGTTACACTAAGCTAGTCTAAGCTAGAACAAGCTAGGTTAGGGTAGGCTCAAGTATGGTTGGTTAGGCTAGGTAGGGTAGGCTAAGTTAGGTTAGGTTAGTTTAGGATTTAGTAGGGATGGGCTAGGTTAGGCTAGACTAGTATGGTCTAGGGTATAGTAAGGTAGGTTAGACTATCACAGGGTAGGGTAGGTTAGGGTAGGGTAGGGTAAAATAGGTTAGGCTAGGTTACGATAGGGCAGGATAGTTTACACTATGATAAGGTAGGTTGTGGTAGATAGGTTAGGCCAAGGTATGATAAGTTAGGTTAGGGTAGGATATCTTAAATGATGGGCTAGGTTAGGGTATGTTAGGTGAGGTTATGTTAGGGTAGGATACTTCTTGCTAAGCAAGGGAAGGCCAAGTTAATTCAAGCTAGGTAAGGATAACATAGGGTATTCAAGGCTATTATAGGCTAGGCCAAAGTAGGCTACATTAGGGGAGGCTAGGGTAAGTTAAGCTACATTAGGGTAGGGTAGGATATGTTAGGTTAGGTTAGTTTAGATTTGGGTAGGGTTAATTTAGGTTAGGTTAGGATATGATAGGCTAGGCTAGCAAAGGATAGGCTAGGATATGTTAGACTAAGTTAAGCTAGGCTAGAGCAGGCTACATTAGGGTGGGTTAGGGTAGGGTAGGCTACATTATAGTAGGTTATGGTAGGGTAAGATACATTAGGGTAGGTTAATCTTGGCTAAGCTAGGTTAGGATAATCTAGGATATGATAGGCTATCTTAGACTAAGGTAGGTTAGGGTAGAGTAGGCTACATTAGGGTAGGTTAAGCTTGGCTAAACTAGGTTAGGCTAGGCTAGCTTAGACTAAGGTAGGATAGGGTAAGGTAAGATAGGGTAGGCTCAAATAGCTTAAGCTAGGCTTGTTTATGTTAGGTGAGGGTAGGCTAGGATAGGGTAGACTAGGTTAGGCTCTATTAGGATAGTTAGTTGATTCAAAAAGGATTTGTAAAAGGAAAACAATTCAAAGTTCTGGGATTCAAGTTAGAATAATGTTATTGTGTAGAGATTAAAAAATTGATTCCGATGCAACTTGAACAGGCTAAAACCGAGTTCGTATGTGAAAGTTATGTTGTTCTGAAGTTTTGCACAAACATGCAAAAAAGGTGATGTGATAACTTCTGAGCTTGACACGTGGTAGAGTACAGAGGTGACACATGGAAGAGGTGATGTGGCAAGTCAGGACATGTGACAAGTGAGGAAGGTGACAAGTGGCAGGTGCAGTGGTTGAATAGACAAGCGAGTTGGTAGGTGACTGGATTTTGGCAAGACAATACTAGAGTGACATGTGGCCCAACCCAATGGTGCTACATGGCACCCTGGATTAGCCAAGTGAAAATTGGTTTGTAACTTTCCTCCATGTGAATGGAACTCACAACCTCATGCGCATAAAGGTCTCCACATCTTGCGCTAACCACTTGAGTGCACATGTCACTTGGTAAAACTTGTGGCATGACTTTATTTTATTGACCATTTATTATATGGTTGTTGTTATAAATCGAGCCATATCCAAAGTTATTTCCATAATATATGGTGATACAATCCCATGATATATGCAATATTCATTGACCATATATTTCAAAAGGGGCAACAAATATAAAATTGGATTTTATTGTTATATGGTTATTTAAAAAAAACCCATATATGTTATACCATTTAAAAAGGAAACAAATCATAAAGTGGGATATTTTATATTATATGGTTATAAACCATATAAAAGTGTGCTCCACGAGATATTTTCCACCATATATATAATATATGGTTTGGATAAACCATATCAAAAGGTGCAAAAAACAGATTCGATGCCAAGGAAAAAGGGTTTGTTGGGATTAGATCATGTTAGCACTCTGTAATTTACCCAAGGTTGTGAGGCAGTCACAGAGGAAACATCAAAACCGCTTCAAGTCTTGGATATAGCCCTCCAAGACTCAGAGAGGGATCTCTCTGTCTAATATAGCTTTGTTTGAGGAGGTAATAAGCTAGTTATGAAGAACCTGGGTTGGGGTTTTTAAATGATGGTTTGGAACAGCAAGGAGGGCCATTGGGCATATGGGGTCTGTGCTTAAGAAATGTGATTCACATCAGCTCTGGACAAAGTCCTTTTACACAGGGCAAGGTAGTGAATGTCTTGGATCGAATTGAGTTTTAATGATGTTGTTTTGAGGAAGAAAAGTGGAGGAAAAAGCCAGGCAAGGGAGCAGCTAAGAATTTCTAAGTTGGGCTCTTTAGATGAATAACATAAAGATTATCACAAGCTGAGAGGCAGAGTAGCTGCTGATAAATTCTACCTCTATAACATTCTTCTGATAATAAAGGCAGAAAACAAAATGAAAGATAACGGGAAGACATTTTAACAGAGGAAAACACCACCAATACACCCACACAAGAATCATGTGAAAGAAAACATGCTCATTGCTAATCAATCATTAAAATTACAGAGACATTCCCTAGCTTAAACACATTACGGTTTAAGCCAAAACTCCTGAGTTGAACCTCTTTACATTAAAATCATATCAATAAATAGGGTATATCACCTCCTCAAGTTCGAGAGTCGGTTTTAACTACCTCGGCCAAAAATAACCACCTCTCCCACAGTGGAGTTTCACACCCATGAAAAATGGGCGGTTTTAAGCAGGGGTCCGATCAGGCTGATGATTTATCTTCAATGATGACACTGGTAGCAGAAATAGGTTATTGTAGATGGGCATGTCTTTGGACAAAAAACTCTTTTGGTTTAGTCAGTCGTCCCAATTTGGCCATGGCTCTGAAAGATAAGGCTGAAGCGGAAAATGGAAAATATGGAAAAATAGGCCCCAGAGATGCCTTCGAACTGCTCTGCTCGTAACCCAGTTGTAAAAACCGAAAAAAGGGTTTTTCTCCTCAGCCTGTTCTGAGAAAAACCTCTCTCAGATTTTAAAATTCGTCTCCATTTGCTCAAAAATCGACCTAGAAGAGGACATGGTATGAGACACATATTGGCAAAAGTGGGGAAAGTGGTTTTGGTGGGAGGCGGTATTCGGACCGTTAAATGGGAGCCACGGAAGTTGAATTAATATAGTCCATTGATTTGGTGGTCAGATGATCGTTTAGATTTGTGTAGGGTTTATTCACAATTCCGGGCCTCGTTAGATTCTGGAAGGTGGGGGGGGCTTCGGAATTAATATGATGCGTTGGTTTAATTTAGTGTATGGTGGATGGGGGAAGCGTGTTTTGGAAGGTGCATAGAGGTAGGTGGAGAGCGGAGGTGTGGAGAGGGATAGTGGAGATGGCGTAGGGGGAGTGGAGTGAGTGGAGGGTGAGTTGGGGATGGTGGGGGAGTGGCGTAGGGGGATGGGGGAGTGGAGTGTGAGGTGGGAGTAGCGTGAGGGGATGGGGAGTGGAGTGAGTGGAGAGGGTGGCGTGAGAGGGGATGGGTAGACTTAGGTTTATGTTATATTGTTTTTATTTTCATTATTTTTTCTTTTTAATATGCTTTTTGCATGTTTTGTTTTACGTTGGTTTTGTAATTTGTTTATTATTTTATGTTTTGGTTTTATTATGTTTTATTTTTTATTATATATTATTTTTGTTTTAAAATTGTTTTATTTCTTTTTTAATGTTTTTAATACATATACTTTTTATATAATTTTTTGTATTTTCTTTTTATTAAACTTTCATTTGTTTTATTATTTAATTAATCCTAATTACTAACCTAGTCACTAACTTAGGTTTTAACTTAGTTAATAATTAATTAATTAATTAATAATTAATTAATTATTTAACCTTAATCAGTTTATTAGTGGATTAACCTATACTAACATTATCATTTAACCTAACTAACTGGGATTATTAACTTAATGTTTTTATCCTAAGTCCATTTATTCGGGGATGGAAAGGCGGGTAAGGCATACTCCTTGAGTGAAAAGACGTGGGTGGCCAGCGGCCGGATGAAGAAAGTGCGGTCTGGGATGATGGAGAATTGAGCGACGAGAATGGAGGGAGGAAGCGGAAACACTTGAGCTAGGACTTTGTCATCATGAGAGAAAAAACAAATCAACAGTCGAAGAATCGAGTAGCCTATAATTATAGGACCCCAACATAGGCTCCCACACACGGGGATGGCAGCTTCTTTCGGAGGTGTCAAGAACCATAGACTGTGAATCATGCAGACCGATGATTTATCCATTAGGTTGATCCCAAAGCGTCGATACATAACTTGTACTTGTTTTGATCTTGCAGCTGAAACCAAATGAAAATAAACGCTTGAAAAGAGATGCCCAGAGTGTTGAGCTTATTCATTTCCTACCTACCTATTTGCAATCATTGCTCAATTAGGTAATGGAAAAATACCAATGGAGCCAATCCAATAGTTGATTTTGTGGCTCTGTTCTTTCCAGCATGCGTGATGAAACTTAGAAATAAGTCACATTCTTTCGTGCTTGAGTAACTTCCACCCTGCTTTCCCCTTGCATAAGATTTGATCTTAAAACAATGAGGAAAAACATCGGCCTTGAGAAAAATATCTGTATTAAAAGAATTTCTCCATATATAGGTAGCTCTGGGATCAATATAGGTTTAGCCCATCTTTTGATTTTCAACTTCAAACAACTCTGCATCAAGACTTGATTTTTCACCTATACCTTCTGTGTCTTTCAACACTTACTCATATGACTGTGGATGCTCTTATGGTTTGTGAAATGATGCCTCTGCTGCCAAAGACAAAGATCTGATTGCACGACCATGTCAACATCATAACAACGTTTTGTCTCATGATTGGTGAATGAAGAATGGTTTTGACCACAGAGGCCATCCAACCGATCAACTAATGGATCCTGAAGATTGCGACAAAATTTCTTTGCATTGATTCAAATGAAATTTCCTAATTTTTTTATGTATTTATCCTTCAACAATTGTCCAAGAGTCTTCTTTAAAACTTGAAATGATTTAAAACCTGATGGTACATAGTTCTTTTGGATTAAATCATAATTTGTCTCAGACTCTAATATTTCATCAAGAATTTGAAAATCAGTAATATTAAGTCTTGGGTTTAGAACAACCTCCATATCCTTAGTGGTATCATCAATGATTGATCAGAGAAATTTATGTCTTCACTATTTAAAACTGACCTAGAGTTTCTTTTCGAAGTGAAAATATGGGCAACATAAGGGCAAAGTGTCTTCCCTTACTCTGACATTTTCTGCACATTCCTTATCATTGACATGACTTCTGTGTACGGGTTGATTGTCGCATCTGAACAGTAAATGATATTCTTCCTGCCAAAGACATCCTGCTGGATTTATCCCGAGCAGACCAATCTCTATTTCAGCTTCCTGATCATCATGATGTTGATCCCACTTGGGTGGACAATCCAAGTAAGGAATGTTGTCAAACATGTACATCATATCAGTTGGTTGTTCCTCTGTAATTTGATATGGAACTTCATCTTTGACTTTTTTGTGAATTGAATACATGAATGAATCATTATTCAAACCAAAAGCTGGTACCAAGGGTGTCTGACAAATGTTTGGGAACTGTGGCACTTTCTTTCTTTGAAATAAAGGGACCATGATGTCTTTGGACATCAAGCTCCTCTTAATGTTAATCTTACATGACTTTCCATGGCACTATCCCAAATCCTCAGTTTAACCCGATGACCAGTGCTCCATTTCTTTATTCTTTAAGCGACCTCTTGATCAACAAGTTGGGTCTCCACATCCACTAGCGCTCTGCATCTCTTCAAGGCTTGTAGTGTTCCTTTCTCTTTATTGGAATGTCATCTCAATATCGAAGGCATCTGGGAAGTGAAAGTGAGTTGATTTTGGGGGTGGCCTTATATCAGCATGTAGTGCATGATATACCTTATTGAATCTGGTTGAAAAATGTTGTACTGTCTCCTCTGGTTTTCTTTTCAAGTGTTCATACTCTTCTAGGATGAGGAAAACATTTCCCATGATCACCAACCTGTCTAAGAACACTTGCATGAGCTGATGAAAATTTCTGATGCTAGGCTGTAGATTCTTAAACCAATCTTTGACCTTACCTCGAGCGGGGCAAACATTGTGATGTAGACATCATCATATTCCAACCTCATAAAGGTCAAAGAAATCTTCAAGGTTTTGAATATTCTTTTCAGCGGTGATCTTCTCATTTTCTCCATCAAACCTAGAAGTTATTGAAATGTAGCCGGGGAAGTCATGGAGAATGGGAGGCAAATCTAGAGTGCCTTGTCGATGCAGGACTTTGCAAGTACAAGAGATGAAACAGGAACTACAAACATCGAGGAGTTTAGCAAAGAGTAGGAGACAAAGCGGGGAGGCTTATGTCTCCATAGGATTTTCTACAGTGCATGGGATGTGCGAGGAGTGTGAATTGTACATAATCTACAATTGGGATATGATCTCTTGAGACTCATCGAGATTGGTGATGGCCAAAATACTCTTCAACAATATACTTTGGATCAAGCTTAGAAAAAGACAAGACATGATTTGGATAAAACCGAAAATGTCTTGAATGCAATTTGAGCTTGAATACACGGGTCTTTCAGGCTGCTTGGTCATGCTTCAAGTTCTTCCTCCGGTGGAGTCTTTGAGTTGGTACTGTCTGGAGATGATTAGAGTCGCCAGGTGAATGATTTCCAGCCTTCTTGGTGTGCAGTCTTGTTCACCATCCCGTTGATCAGATCTGGAAACTTTAAGTGTACTCTTGGGGGAAGTCCACAGTGGAGTCGCCATTATGTTAACCTCATGAATTTACCCAGTGTGGCTGATCCGCAGAGCAACATCAAAACAACGAGTCTTGGATCTAGCCCTCAAGACTCAGAGAGGGGATCTCTTTATCCTAATATAGCTTTGTTTGAGGAGGTATTAGGCTAGTTATGAACCTGGGTTTGGTTTTTAAATGATGGTTTGGAGCGGCCCGAGGAGACCATTGGGCATATGGATGCATTGGTAAGAATATGTGATTCACTCTCAGGTCTGGACAAATTTTTTTTACACAGGGCAAGGTAGTGAATGTATTGGATCGAATTGAGTTTTAATGATGTTGTTTTGAGGAAGAAAAGTGGAGGAGGGAAAAAGCCGGTGAGGAGCAACTAAGAATTCCTAAAATTTGATCTTTAGATGAATAACATAAAGATTATCACAAGCTGAGAGGCTGAGTATCTGTTGATAAATTCTACCTCTATAACATTCCTTTTGATAATAAGAGCTGGAAAAAAAATGAAAGATAACATGAAGACATTTTAATAGATGAAAACACCACCAATACACCCACACAAGAATCTTGTGAGAAAGAAAACATGCTCATTGGCGATCAATCATTAAAAATTCTGAGAGACATTCACAGCTAAACCACATTACCAGTTTTGCCAAAAACCTCACTGAGTGGAACCTATTTACGACTAAAATCCATATCAATAAATGGGAATTATATCACCTCCTCAAAGTTTAGAAATTCGGTTTAAACCTCGACCAAAAATAACCACCACTCCCACAAAAATTGGAGCTTTCAGCCATGAAAAATGGGTAGTTTTTAAGCAGTCGATCGAGGGCATTGATTTATCTTCAATATTATTTTGTGTGAAAATGGAAATAGTTTATTGTATATGGGCGTAATTACGGACAAAACCTCTTCGGTTTCGCTTGAATTAGATCCCCGACTGGCGGTAATGACTCTTCTTGAAAGAATGGAGGCTGAAAGCGAATGCAAATCTGGAAAAATAGACCTTGAACGTAATGAGTGATTCTACCTTTCGTGACCCTTTTGCAAAAGCGAAGATTTTTTCCTCGGCCAGATTCGAGAAAAAACCTATCTAAATATTTTTAAAATTAAGTCTCCGTTTGCTCAAGCTTCGACTTGGAAAGGTGATAGTAAAACAAACACATATTGGCAAAAATTAGGGAAAGTGGTTTTCCTCATGAAAAGCGGTATTCCGGACCACCCCCTCGTTAAATGTAGACCGCTTGGGCGGGTCCGGAATTAATATGGTCCAAGTGACTTGATGGTCAGATCTGGGCGTTTAGATTTGTGTGGAGTTTATTCGATTAGGACCCCATATGTTAAATTCGAGAAGGTGGGAGACTCGATAATATAATCGCGTTAGTTTAATTCTTGTATGGTGGATGGAAACATGTGTGGAAGGTTCCAGGGGTAAAAGGTGTAAGAGGCTGAGTGTGGAGGGATAGTGGGAGATGGCGGTAGAGGTGGAGTGAAGTGGAGGTGGGGATGTGGTGGGGTGGCGTGAGAGTTGGGAGGTAAGGGTGAAGGTGGGGTGGGGGTGGGGATGGGTAGACTTAGGTTTATGTTATATTGTTTTTATTTTCATTATTTTTCTTTAATATGCTTTGTATGTTTTGTTTTTCGTTGGTTTTGTAATTTGTTTTATTGGCTATGTTTTGGTTTTATTATGTTTTATTTTTTATTATATATTATTTTTTTGTTTTAAATTGTTTTATTTCTTTTTGTGTTTTAATACATATGACTTTTATATAATTTTTGTATTTTTCTTTTTATTAAACTTTCATTTGTTTTATTATTTTGTTTTTAATATTTAACTAATCCTAATTACTAGCTTCGAGTCACCCCTACTTGGGGTTTTAACCTAGTTAATAATTAATTAATTAATAATTAATTATTTAACTAGTGGTTTTAATGTAGTTAACCTATACTAACATTGTGTTTAATCTAACTAACTTGGATTATTAACTTAATGTTTTATCCTAAGTCCATTTATTTGAGGATGGAAAGGCGGGTAAAGAGCATTACTCAGATTGAAAAGACAATGGAGTGGCCAGGATAGCAGAAAGTCTTGATAGGGTGATGGGGGATTGGCGACAAGAATGGAGGGAGGAAGCGGAAGCACCTGAGCAGGACTTCATCGTCACAAGAAGAAAAACAAATCAACGATCGAAGAATCGAGTTACCTATAAATATAGGACTAACAAATCCCACGACCCGGTCATTAATAACCAAAAGGATTACCATTGACCCGGTCATTAATAACCAAAAGGATTACCATTCGACCATAGGTTGAATTATGCCAAAATATGTATAGTAATGTTAATTATGTAGAGCAAGCCAACGACCTAGCAAAACTTTGGAGGCTAATTTTGGAGGCTAATAGTGTCGTCAGTTGCATTAGATTTATTAGGTTAAGTAGAACACATCTGAACTAGTTAGAGATCCTTTTGATGTACTTTGAGAGCATTGAATAATTAATAAAGAGGCCCCCCCACTGAATATCAAAGGCCCGAAGATGTAGGCATTGAAGATGAACTCCATTATCAACTTGTTGGTGTTATTCTTTTGTGGTTTTCTATTATTATTTCTTTAAGTTTCTGAAAATTTCTCCACAAGCAAAATTTCTCAATTTTATTAATGCTTTAATTGGTGAAATTAATTCATGCAAACATACTTAAAAATGTTTTGAGCCAAAGTCATTAACAAAAATTCCTTGGAATCATTTTTGGATCATTAGTCTAGGTTGATCTATAGTAGGTTACACTAGTTTAGCTTAGTGTGAGGTAGGGTAGGTAAGGGTAGCCTAGGTTAGGTAGGATAACACTAGGTTAGGCTAGGTTCAGGAAAGGTAGGTTAGGACAGGGTAGTCTAGGGTAGGGTAGGTTTGGCTAGGCTAGGTTTAAGCAGGTTTGTCTAGGCTAGGCTTGTGTAGGTTAGGTTAGGCTCGATTGGGTTTATGTATATTAAGTTAGGCTAAGTTAAGTAAGGGTAGGGTTGTCCAGGGTAGGGTAAGCTAGGGTAGGATAGGATAGAATAAGATAGCTTAGGTCATGGTAGGCTAGTCTTGAATAGGCTATGCTAGGTTAGGTTAGTTTAATATAGGCTAGGCTATTCTAGCCTAGGTTTTGGTAGGGTAGGCTAAGTTAGGTTAGAGTAGGGTAGGAAATCCTAGGCTAAGGTAGGATATGTTAGGATATGCCAAGCTAGGCTAGGCTATGGATGTTAATCTAGGTTAGCATAGGCTATGATAAGTTAGGTTAGGGTAGTGTAGTGTAGGGTATGGTAGAGTAGGTCAGGGAATGTTAGGCTAGGTTAGTGTATTCTATGCTAGGTTAGGATAACCTAGGTTAGTTTAGGGTAGGTTAGGGTAGCCTATTTTAGGTAGGCTATGTTAGGTTAGGCTAGATTAAGATAAGGTAGGTTAGGATAGGGTATTCTAGGGGAGGGTAGGCATGGATAGGCTAGGTTTAAGTAGGTTTGGCTAGGCTAGGTTAGGCTAGGATGGGTTTATGTAGATTAAGTTAGGCTAGGTTAAGAAAGGGTAGGGTTGAACAGGGTAGGGTAATATAGGGTAGTCTAGGCTAGAATAAGATAGTTTATGTCATGGTAGGTTAGTCTTGGATAGGCTAGGCTACGTTAGGTCAGGTTAAGATAGGCTAGGCTAGCTTTTGATAGTGTAGCTTAGGCTAGGGTAGTCTAAGTTTGGGTAGGGTAGGCTAATTTAGGTTAGAGTAGGGTAGGGTAGCCTAAGATAAGCTAGGCTAGGTTAGGATATGCTAGGCTAGGCTAGGTTATGGATGTTAAGCTAGGTTAGCAAAGGTTTTGCTAAGTTAGGTTAGGGTAGTGTAGTGTATGGTAGGGCAGAGTAGGTCGGGGAAGGTCAAGATAGGTTAGAGTATTCTATGCTTGGTTAGGGTAAGGTGTGATTGGTTAGGTTAGGCTAGGATAGGGTAGGGTATATTAGGATAGGTAGAGTGAAGGGTAGGTTGGGTTAAGGTGTGGTATATTAGCCTTAATATAGGGTAGGGTAAGAAAAGATAGAATATATTAGTGTAAGGTAGGGCAATCTAGGAGAGGATAATCATGGGAAGGGTAGCTCAAATTAAAGGAAAAATAAACTAGGGTAATATATGCTAGATTAGGTGGGGTAGGGTACATTGGGCTACTTTGGTTACAATAGCAGGGTGGCATAGTGTATCATAACGTAGAGAATACTAGTCTAGGTAGGTTAAGACTAATAGTTTTAGTGTGGATAGAAATGGATGTAGTGACTAGATTCAATGATGGTTAGCATGGGCCTATTGTGGAAAAGGCTCTCAAATATTCGGTTTCATAACAAAGAGTTCAAATATTTCAAATCCCTCTCATTTGTGGTGGTGTGGGGTATCTATCTAGTTAGAAATGAAAATCTATTTCATGATTTATACATTTTATCATACCAATGTGCTTCTCATATTAGAGTTGTTTTTGGAAACATTAAAATCTCCCATAACCCATTAAAGGATAGAACTATCTAACATCCTCAAATTGATAAGTCAATGACCCAGGAATTATTTTATGGAGTGAGTCAAGATAAATCTTTTTTTTGTGGTTTTGGAAGTTCTTTATATATACTAATGATACATAACTTTAATGTATTAATACAATATTGGTGAATTATGGAAAATATATTTCTCATAGCACAATGGAGGTGAATGGTTAAAAAAATGGGCATCCAAGCTTGCCTTATCCAGGGAATTTTCTCCAAGGTGATGATGAATGTGAAGTGGGTATAAGGAGCGATGAAACTCAATGCAAATATTCCCTTGATACAAACAAAAAAAAAATTGTTGCAACAAATTATATGCAATCACTTGTATAACGTGTCATTCCCTTCGAACCATGATGGTTTTATTACATGGGGGAATTGGGTCGTATGATTGTGTACAACTCACAAGAAAAGGTACCTAAGTTACTCAAATATCTTCCCTCTACAATGGATCACCAAATGATCTTGGAGGCAAGGAAGGTCCAACATGGTTTAAATAATAGGACACTTGGGAGGGTGATGAAAGAGGCCAAGCAAGTATTTTTTACAACCTAGAAAATATTTGCAATCTTGGTGGTTGAGTGATGACAATAATGGATGAAGTAATTGCATTTTCCCTCTTGCCAAATATTTAAAAATATAACCCCATATATAATATTAGTTAGAGGAACTGGATTTATTTCTAAACAATTCATTGTTTGATGTACATATTTTGATTTATTTTTCTTTTCATTTTTTGTTCCCTGGTTGGATAAGACATTTGTTTAATACTTGTGTTCCTTGGATTCCCCACTATGGATATGAGGTTTAATACATGGATAGGTGCATTAATTATTCGAATGACTCTAGGAACTTCTTAAGGTTCTTAATATGAATGATTAAAAAGGTTCCCTTGTCCCTGAAGTGTAAGAAAATCGTGTCAAGAAGATAGTGTGGGTAAATCCTTCGACATAAAAATCACTCCAATGTGTGTTGGTGTTAGATGAAAAAAAATTATTGTTTATTGTGAGAGGATTTGAGCTAACAAATATATAAGGGTTTTCCCTCTCCCTCATTTGACACGGTAGATAATTTAGGGATTGAGGAGCTCTCCCCTTGGGCTACATTGTACATCATTTTGGCAAGTTTAGTGGAAGATTTGAGGTATCATTCTAATTCATATTATTTTAGGAACAATATGAAGGAAGAGATATAACAAATGTATAACAAATAATTACACATAGATATGTAAAGGAACACATAATACAATAAATCTTAGATTCTATTAATGAATATCTGAAATATAAAAGAGTGTAAAATGAAAAAGCACACAAACTAGCTAGAATGGTGGTAGCTTATCTTTGAGAAGATATGTGTTGGCTATGCTCATTCGCAAGAAGCTAGTTACAATGAGGCTCCAAATTCCTTTTTAACATAAAGAATAAAATATAAAACCTTAAACATAAAAAAACCTAACCCTAGGAGATGAAGCGCCAAAATTCATGTGGGCCCTGATGGGGTAAGTTGGTACATCAACTTCTTGGGGTGGTAAATTTTGCATACGATCTTCATTTTAGGAAAATAATAGCTCGTTGGAAAGAATTATATGAGGAATACACATGTTTCCATCACACTCTGGATAAATAGTATAGTGTGATTTTGGCAGGCCCAAAAAACATTGTTTAGGGCTTCAAAATGGCCCCATAAGTTTAGGACCCGAAAGATAGGAAAAAAAGGCCAGAATGGAAATTGTTCTTTGAGCCAATGGAATAGGTGGGTGGCCATTGATATCCACATGGATAATTATTCCCCCCTTAGGAATAAATGCTCTCCATTGCATCAAGTGCTTGCATCAGATGAGAAAAATTCTATTGAACCTAACTCTTGGTGAGCCACTTGCCCTGATGAAAAAACTTTCTTGCTTTGACGACCTGATATAGTTTGATAGTCTACTAGAGGGTGTCATTTATATTGGTGTCCATGATCTGATAAAATATCACCTGTTCACTTGAGGAAGGATTAATTTTTGTAGGGGATAACTGTTTGGTCACATCTGAAGTGTTTAGGAGGGGTGGAAAATATGGTTGGAGCAGTTCCACATTAAATACCAGGTGCAAGCCAAGGAAAGGAGGAATACTTAATTCAAAATAATTCTCACCCACATCCTTGGTCATGGTGTAATTCTTGTATCAGAGTGGGAACAACTTTCGATGGGGTCATGTGAGCTTCTCTTTCTTCAAATGAAACCAGACCTTGTCTCCGACTTGAAATTTGTGCGGGACATGATGTTGATCGTGGGACTAATTGTACATGTCATTGGATTTCCGCATAATATCATGACCTTGTTGTTGGATGTGCTAGGTGTTCTCAACAAATTTGGTTTCCCGATCAACCTCTATATGAGCATGGGGGGACTCTTCCTCTGCGGTTGTAATGGGAAGAGCTATTTCAATGGGGTCCAATGGTTGGAACCCCAAGCACACCTAAAAATGGTTGTGACCAATAGAGTTGTGGAGGGCTTTGTTGTAACTCTATTGAACATAAGGAATGATTTCATTCGATGTGCATGGGCGTTTAGAATTATACATTCGTAGGATATGGACAATCATCATGTTGACTACCTCTATATTTACATCAGTCTGTGGGTGAAAGGAAATCAATTTTGTCATCTCGGTGTCCATCATTGACCATAGGCTGGACCAAAAGGTGCTCAGGAATATATTGTCTCGATCAAAGATAATAATTTTTGGTAGCCCAAAATGAACCCAAACATGTGTGAAGAATATCGTGGTGGTGGCCTTGGCTATGATTCTCTTCTTGCAAGGTGCCAAAATTTCCATCTTAGAGAATCAATCAATGACCACAAAGACACAATAATTCCCATGCTTGGTTGAAGGTAGACCGAACATCTAGTCCATGGATATGGACTCCCAAGGCCTATATGGAGTACGTAGAGGGGTGTATAGCACCTGTTTCTTGATGGCGGGCTTGGTAATTGCATAGGGAGTGCAAGATCTAATGTACTTGTTAAAATATTGTCAAAGCTTTGACCAATAAAAATTCTTCTGCAGTATTTCCACTATCATTTCTACACCAAAATGTCCATCTTCCTTACTATAACGGGATTATGAGATTATCTTTGCACGCTCGCTTGAAGGAACATAGAGATGGGTCATATGGAATAATAATCCATCTTGGATGTTAGTCTCTAATTTTTCTTTTGATTTAGTGATAAAATCTAATCCTAAACCTTCCCTACCTGCACTTCATTGTTTGCTTTCATTTGAATTCAATCTTTGTTTTGAGTTTGTTTTGATTCACATTTTAGCTTTTTGAATAATTTCTTTAAGTTCAGGGATTTAAGACATTGTTTTACAAGACTTGTCACATCATATGCCTATTTGAATCCTTCAAATTCAAATTTCTTCTAAGTCATTAATAGCGCTACTAGAATAACATTATTCCCGTAGCGCTAATGTAATCATGCCATGATAAGGGCCATCCACCCTGATTTTGTTATGATTACATAAATCGTGGACCGATAATCTGCATGTGTCCCACAATATCACTTGAATCAATTGTGAAGTTCAAACCATTACATGATGGGATCATCTTGTACCTGCATAGACCCATTTCAAATCAGTTCAATTCCAAAACATCATTATACGACTGTGTCACTCGTTGTTCTGATTTTGTTGAATTATAAGMACAAGTATCTTTCAAAATAAATTGCTAACAATTACATATTGTAAATTCAACTTCYGATAGTGTCAAGTTGTAGCATCGTATTATCAATATGGCACCTAAGAAAAGTSGGAAAATTGTCATATTGGAACTTGAGAGTGTTGAGCCTCTCGAAGCATATTTGCAGATGGCGCAAAGGTTTAAAGACATTGGTTGGTTCAAATTCTTCACCACCTTCCAAGGTCATGACGAACAAGTATCTATGGAATTTGCACAAAACTTCGATGGTTTAGAAGTGGATATCGAAAAGTTGTTGATGTTGGTGACAGAAAAATCAATCACCAAAGCTTGCAGATTGGTAGTTGGAGGAGAACAATGGTGGAAAAAGGAGCATGTAGTCACATAATTTGTCAATCAATTATTGCTACTAGATAAGAAAAACTCGGATTGTAGAAATGGGGTCCCTCACAGTTGAATTAGATAAGAATGGCATACTGCTTTAATCATTATCCATAGGTATATCACCTGTGAAGGTAGATTCTCACTGATTTACATATACCATATTACGTTGTTAATGAATCTCAATGGAGACTATCCTTTAAATTTGCCTTACTTTCTACTCAAAATCCCAACAAAGATGTCAAAAAGGGTGCATTCAAACCCTACCACTGTAAAGGGTAGCCTGTTTCATCAAGCCCTAATTAAGACTCTGGTCATTTCTTCTCTGAGGGAAGTTCAAAAACCCTGGAGCTGGTTGATCCAATCCCTAAATCCTAATCCAGAACCCATCAAACAAAAAAGAAGCAAAGGGAAAATGGTTGTTACACATAAATAGAGTATTCCAGTTGATGAAACCCCTATTAAAGAGGAAATGTCCGACATCAAGGTGACAAGAACCAACAGAGGTAGAGACCCAAATTGGATGCAAAGATCGAAAAGTTTTCTGAGGAAGATGTAGAAATAAAAGAAGATGCTGATGTTAAAATCACAATCAAGCATAAATCACCAGAAACTGGTAAGAAAGGTGTTGCATTCAAAAGGAAAAAGAATAAATATGTGCCTGTGTCTCAAAACCCTAGGAGAAATTCTACTAGAGTTACCAACAAATACAGGCTAAGGTCCAGAGCTATGTTCGATACCTCAATCAAAAAAGAAGATGTCATAGTTATAGAGGATCATTCTAAGGACGCTAAAGAAGGTATCAAAGAAAAGGCAAGAAAACCTCTATTACATAAAGAAACAACAAAAATAAGTAAGTAGATTGTTCCATTCCCTACAGGACCTGTAGCAAGAGATACTACCAGATTGCCAAGAGATAAAGTATCTGCTAAAGGTATCAGTAGGGTTCCTGAAAATAAAGGAAGCAACCTTGTAGATTCAAACCACATATCAGATATGCCTGAAGCCATGGATTCAACTAATTCATATGAAGAGCATAGCTCAGGATTGGCTTCTAGATACAAATTAAATTAAGAGAGCCTAAGGTTTCCATAGATCTGAATGATCTTGTACCTACATAGGAGTTCCCTGAATTCAAGGTTAAGGTCAGAACTAACAAAGAAAGGATCAGAGAACTCTAGAAGATGGTAAAACAATTGAAGAAAGAGAAGGCTCATGTAGAATAATGGAGTGYCGGGCAAAAAGAAAGGATACAGGGTTTTAAGAGGAAGAAAAAAGAGAAAAGGACATTTCTCAAAGAACTCAAGAAATAAATTTCAAACTCTATTGACATAACATTGTACTCACCACAAAGCTCAAACAGAAGAATGCCAAGGCTACTACTGTTATCATACCCTAAAAGCTTTATGAAGAATTTGGTACATTTTCAATTTGGATGTTTACCAGGGAACATGGAAAGATTTACTTATTTTTTCTCATAAAAGGAAAATGCCTCAAAATCCATGACTAGATCAAACCAATTCCTATTTTGTAGGATCGAATGTATTGTTGAAAGGATCATTTGAGATTAAGCTGTTGAGATGATATCCATTTTTGTAATATAAATGTTCTTTTTGAGCTAACCTCCCTAGTCGATAGATGATAATTATATCTTATCATTAATATCATACTAGAAATTAGGATCTGATATATTTTGGATAGTTTAAGTAGGTGATCCGAAATCGGATCCAGAAGCCTGACAAGGCTTGAAAAATGCTCAAAAATGAAA
>SNQJ01S0017540.1:23136-43501 GCA_010110895.2 Picea sitchensis | reverse complement strand
CGTGTTATGGTTTGTTGTTTATTCTTTCATTTCAGATCTGCAAATGTATATATGGCTGTCATAATTCCTCTTCTTTCCTCATTCTTTCACTAAGTTTTCTCGAATGGTTAATTAACAAATGCAAAATTAAAACTCAACCATAAGTCATTAAAAGATCCTACGAATCAGTAGGCAAAAGAAAGACTATGTTCTGGTCGAAAAATTGGAGATCCAGGACACCTATTTTGAAACTCCTTGTAATACATTCCTGTTCTATTTGGCAGTTAATAACAAAGGCATATGGAAGGTTAGACTCTCTTTTCTACTCTGTTCTTCTTTATTCATGCTTGAACTCATTATTCAAATTGCAATGCATTTGTTCTCTTGATTATCAATTGATACAGTAAAGAATTTGTTGTGGTGATTATTTTCAAGTTTTGATTTCAAGTTGATGTTCTTGTTTCTTAATGATATTTTGAGATAAGAATTTTATGTGAGGTTGACATATTGAAAACTTCATTTTCTCCTTTCCGTATTTATCTAATTCATCTATATGACTACCCTTTAACCAGTCAATGGGATATATTTTGTTCTTATTATGAATTTATTGTTTATTTTAAAACCTAGTGCCATTTTTCAACCACCTTATTCAAAAAACCAAACCATGAACACCCTTAAAACACTTTGCAATAACTCGATGATGCCCTAGATTTCCCTCTCACAGTCAAGTGCAACTTTAGGGACTGACATCTTTTGGCACCGTTGTCGAGGACGAAGGAACAAATATATTTTCCCTGAGGAAATGACAAGATTAGATTCAAATCTTGATGTTGAACAAGATTTTGAACACTACATAAGACTATGATTATTCACCTGGCGACTCCTCTGTGGTAATTCTAACTCCTAAAAGAGAAGGGAAAGGACCTAAAACTCCTCCAAATTCTTCATCATCTACTAAGAGACCAGTAACCAAAAAAAATCCAGATCCTGAGCCTGTTGCAACAGTTCCAGATCCTAAAAAGCTACTAAGAAAACCTAAAGTTATTTCTAGACAATCCTCTTTCTCAAAGGGAAAATTATCTTCATAACGTTTTCAAGGACAATCCTCTGAAATTACTAAAAACCAATCATATGAGGAGGTGATTCTGGAAAGTGAAGTCAAACCTGTCATTGAGCCTGTTACAGTTTCATTTCATTCAACTATCTCATAATTAAATCTAGATTAGTGGAAGCTACTTGCAGAACTCATTGAACAAGAATATTCAAACACTTTTCCTGTGGCTGAAACCTTGAAAGATCACAACAAAGATATTAAGAGTGAACCAGCAACACTCTCTTCAACTTTTGGATCTCTCTCCCCTGAAGAAATTAAATCACATTATTCCTCTTTTGAGAATCCTCTATTTCTTGGTCCATCATATGATTATAGTCAAGAAGAGAAACCTTTGTCTTCTAAATATCAAGATTCATTGTCAATACATTTAAGTTTTCATACACAAGGGATAGTTTCACCTTCAACATCACCAATCTTTCTTACTCCCAAAACTCCAACACCAAAGATAGAAAATATGGTTGTAAACATAATGGATGCAATTGTTGCAGCAAAGTATGCCCATTTAATCCTTCCACGAGTCATGTATTCTTTTCCACCATATGTTTATATGAAATATTTGCCCAGATTTAATGGAGAAGGAGGAGTTACTGTTGAAGAGMATTTGAATTTCTTTTACAGTTTTGYAGACAATTTCAATGTAGAGCATGCAGATGTATGGATGAGATTGTTTGTGCAGAGTTTAGATGGTGAAGCAAGAAAGTGGTTCAGGAGTTTTCCACCTAATTCAATTACTGATATTGAAGCCTTGGATGACACCTTCCTTAGAAACTTGGGAGGCAAGAAAGACTTTTTATACTACATCACTTAATTTGGTGCTTTAAAAAGGAAACAAGGTGAATCAATACCTGATTTTACCAAAAGATTCAACAAAATGTATGGTAAAATTATAGACGAGATTAAACCTTCAGAGACATTAGCTAAAATCACCTTTGACAATGATTTCAATGCTGAATTTTCCTTGTTGCTAAGAGAAAGAAGGTCTGATAACCTCAACCAGATGCAAGAAGCTTCTATTGAGGTAGAATCAAACATATTAGCTATAGACAAATTGAAGTCTAGAGGTGATAGAGACAAAAAAAAATAAAAAAGAAGAGATGCCTTCCTCTTCTAATACAACATCTGATTCTAAGATAGATAAAATGGATAAGATGTTGAAAGCTCTGACATATGAGATGGAAATATTGAAGATGGAACAAAAACAACCCAGTATACCTGCACATGAGGGTGGATACAAAAATCAAAATCATTTCAGGAGGCCAAACAATGCACTTCAGATCTTACCAAGAGAAGGGAAAAATCAAGAAGACTAAAAAGTTTTGCCTCCTTTCCAGAATAATGTAGTAGATGAGGAAGAGGATGAATATGATACAGAAGATGACCCTCCAGTACATCTAAATGATTCTGAAACATATCCTATGCATGTAGCACAACAAGATTATGAAGATACTTTGATTTCTAGCTAGTTTGAAGAAGGAGATGCTAATGAGACTATTTAGAAGGAACCTAAAAGGAAGAAATATAATCTCATATCTAATTCAAATGCACCTAAAGTTGATACACCTATTTCCACAAAGAAGGCCAGCAACCCAGTTAAAGAAGGAATTGGTAAAGACAGTCCCAGGATTCATATTAATCAACCAGTGAAGGAGACTGTCAAGGTTAGTACTGCAGAGATAAAGGAACCAGAAAAGAATGTTTCTTTTTTCAGTCTAGAACATGAAATTAACAAAATCAATATTTAAGTGCCACTGCTAGAACTCATGAAAACATATCCCTTTAGGAAAACTATTCTCAAAGCTCTACAATCTCCTTCTCAGGTTACCTCTTCAAATACTATCAATCTAGAAGATGAGAACCCTGCTATAACAATTGGACCTCATATTGAAGACATAACTGATTCTTCTCCCTTTTTATACATATCACTAAATGTTCATGACAAGATATTGCATAACTACCTAATGGATTCTGGTGCCTCGCATAATGTCATGCCTAAGGTGGTGATGGAAKAATTAGGGTTAGACATTACTAAACYCTACCATGATCTATATTATTTTGAATCCAAGAAATTCAAATGCCTTGGAGTTATGAAGGATGTGGTTGTTACTCTTCCCCAATTACCTATGAAAAGCRTGGTATTAGATGTTATTGTGGCTGACATACCTCCAAAATTTGGAAAGCTTCTTTCAATATCCTGGGCCAAAAAGGTAGGAGGCACTCTACAAATGGATCTTAGTTATCCAACCATACCTGTTTTTGGTGGGGAACAAAGAAGATTATACATGGAAGTAAGAATGACTTATTTTTTAAGTGATCACGAGAACCCCACTAATCATCCTATATATGTTATAGAAGATGATATTGGTTCCTCTATTTTTCATATGAGTGATCAAATGGCAGAATTATCAGTTAGAAAGACAACAACTGTTGTTAGGGACAGAGAAGATAATTTTGTTTGGAAAATGTATTGTGATGGGGCATGTTCTAGAGAAGGTTATGGTGTTGGGATTGTCTTCATTTCCCCTACCAAGGAGGTCATTCCTATGACATATAAACTTGAATTTGACACAACCAATAACATCAGTGAGTATGAAGCCTTGTTGTTAGGGTTGAAAGCTACTAAAGATATGGGTATAGATAAGCTTTCTATTTTTGGTGATTCAAAACTTTTTATTCACTAGATCAAGAACATATATCAAACCAAAAATCAAAGTTTGAAACAATATAGAAATGAGGTGTGGGGTTATGTGGACAATTTGTTTTTGGCATTCAATATTACTTTTGTGCACAAAAATTTAAATCAACGGGATGACTCTTTGTCACTTGCAGCTAGCAACTTTAAAACGCCAATGTTCCCTAATCTGAAATTTGAAGTTGAGGTTAGAGACAGAACCTCAATACCAGACAATATAAAACATTGGTAAGTCTTTAAAGATGATGAGGAAATTCAAATATTCTTGAAAACTATTGAAGATTTTTGTAACATTTCAATAGATCAAGATGACGAAGATGGTGAAGTAGAGGTGCATGCTACAGATATTCTTCAAGATAATGTTGCTAGGCACAAAATTATCGAACTGAAGACTAACCATATGCCTAAAGGTTTGGTCCCAATAGAGAGGTTGTTTTATCACAATGATGTTTCCAGGAAGGTTGTTATTCAAATAGAAGAAACTGATGTAGTGGACTGTGACATCAACCCCGATTCAAATCCCAAGTTGGTCAAAATTGCTAGAAAACTGTCATAAAAACAGAGAGAAGCATATGTTGAATTAATGAAAAAATATTCAAATATATTTTCCTAGTCTTATGAAGATTTGAAGGTGTTTGATCTAGAGATCATACAACACAAAATTCCCCTGAAACCTGGATCGAAACCTTTTAATAAAAAGTCTAGGAAATTTAATCCTTTGTTGTTACCTGTAATAGAAAAGGAGTTGAAAAGGTTATTGGAAGCCAAAATCATAGTGCCATTGAGATAGTCAGAGTGGGTGGCCAACCTTGTACCTGTCATAAAGAGGAGTGGAGAGATAAGGCTCTGTGTGGACTTCAAGAATTTGAATAGGTGCTCCTTGAAAGATAATTATCCATTACTAAGATGATGTTCTTGTTTCTTAATGATATTTTGAGATAAGAATTTTATGTGAGGTTGAAAAATTGAAAACTTCATTTTTCTCCTTTCATTATTTATCTAATTCATTTATATGACTACCCTTTAACCAGTCAATGGGATATCTTCTGTTCTTATTCTAAATTTCTTGGTTATTTTAAAACCTTGAACCAATTTTCAACCACCTTATTCAAAAAACCAAACCATAAACACCCTCAAACCACTTTGCAATAACTTGATGATGCCCTAGCTTTCCCTCTCACAGTCAAGTGCAACTTTAGGGACTAACATTGGATATTAAAGTTGGGAACTATTTTTCCTATGCTCAATGTCTCATAGGAAGTAGGAAAGTCAAATTCATTATTGTATAATTGTGTCCATCCATATGTTTCATGTCCACATAAGTTAAGAACTGTGGTTAGTGATGCCACTGGGGGTCGATTGAGGCAATTTTCAACATGGTTGGTGCAACCCTTCTTGTACTTGATATTCAAGTGTAATTTTTGCATGTACGTGGACCACTTATGATGGCAGTCATTTTGTAACTTTTCTTGTGTCTGCATGAATTAAAGAGGCTTGTGATCAGTGTGGGTGATTGTTTCCTTCCCCGTAATGTAATGCTTGCATTGTTGACATTCCTTCACAATGAAGTAAATATCTTTGTCATAGGTAGGGTATTTTCTAACAACATCAGATAGAGTTTCACTGTGATAGACTACTAGATGCCCATGTTGAGTGAGGACTTGATTGATAACATAATCTGAAGCATATGTATCAATATCAAATGGTCATTGCAGGTCTGGAAGAATGAGGATTGGTGTTGAGAAGAGGTGGTATTTTATATCCTTGGATTCTTTATGTTGGGGTGAATACCACACAAACTTGGCCTTCATTCCACCCTTTATCACCTGGATTAGGGCCCAAGTGATATGAGATAACCCCAACACAAACCTATGGTAGAAGTTAGAAGGGCCCAAGAAGTTGCAGAGCTCGATCATGGTTTTTGGGGCCAGTAAATCATAAATGACTTGGATCTTGGTTGGATCCACATGTACACCCTGCTCTTCCATGATGTATCCTAAATATTGGATTCTCTTCATGCCAAAGGAACACTTATCCAAATTGGCATATAAATTTTTCTCTCACAGGGTTCCCAATACTTGTTGAATATGCTCCAAATGTTTCTCCCAAGTTTTGTTGAAGATGAGGATGTAATTCAAATATAAAACCATAAAGGAGTTTTTGAATGGTCGTAATATATCATCCATCATCCGTATGAATGTGGTTGGGGCATTATTCAAGACAAAATGCATGACCAACCACTCAAAGAGGCCTTCTTTGGACTTGAAGGTTATCTTCCACACATCATTTTTCTCAATCGATACTTGTTGGTAACCTAACTTCAGATCAATATTACTGAAAAAATTGGCTCCCTTGAGTTGAATGATAAGAACACCAATATCAGGAATTGGGTACAAGTTCTTGATTGTGATCTTTTTTAGGGATCTATAATCAATACAAAATCACCATGTATTGTCCTTCTTCTCTACTAGAACAAATGGTCTCCCGCAAGGTGAGGATCTTGGTTTGATGTGGCCCTTCAAAATTAGCTCTTGGATCTGACATTTGATTTCTTCATTATCCATAAGATAAGTCCTGTATATAGGGTCTTTAGGAAGAGGAACATTGGGTTTCAGATCAATTGAAGGCTTTACCTGAAAGTTGATAGGAACCCTAGTAGGCGAGGCAAATATGTCTTTGTACTCCTTGACTATTCTGTCCACCTGTTGTTATTCAGCAAAGAAACCTAGTGAAGAATTTTTAGTGGTTGCAATGACCTTTCGTTCACTTTTTGATTGAACCATACAGAGGACAAATATCCATGTTTGATAAACCAACTTTCTACACTTCTTCGCAGAGATCAAAGAGATCGCAGTATTTGGGACTGCCTCCAGTGCCCTGTAGAGTTGATCTCTCAAAGTAATAATGACACTATGGGGCCTAGCTTCATAAACAAAATGACACTTCCACATATTTGATTGTCCTAGAAAAACATCAAAAACTTCAAGTGGGGAAACATCACACAATATCTCTTCTTTGAATGGTTTGATGTCATAGTGAAGGTGACATTGCTAGTTGAAATGGATGTCCCATCCCTGGTTGAGCCAACCGATGGTTTATGGATGAGGATTTTGCATCATTGTCAAGTTCAAACTCTTTAAAAAATATGTTGATACCAAGTTATTTTGTCTTCCGCTATCAACAATGAAATGGAGTGGGGTTCCCTTCACCCACATTTATGAGTGGAAAAGACGCCCCCATTCTTCAAGATCCTTCAGTTCCTCTAGCTAGAATTTTGTGGTAGTGATGGTGACACTAGGTTCTGCATCAATGATCGATATTCCCTTTTCTAGTTATGAATTAGAGTCTGCGTCAACACATGACCTTGGGGATTTCCTCTCAACCAACAATGACTGTTTGGAACAACATTCATTAGTATTGTGCCAAGGGATTTTCTGGAACTCACACCATTTTCTAGTTTCCTTCTTCGAGTTCCCATTACCCCTCTTTGTTGGTGGCTTAGGATGGTTATCCTAGGGTTGGATATCCTTTCTTTGTCCTTTTATCCTGGGATTTAGGGACACCCTTACCGTAATTTGGCTGTTGTGTATTTGTAGACCCAAATTCCTACTTGTTTTGTTGATTGAATTTTTGCTCGATTTTGATAGCATATCGATACGCATATCCCAATGAAAAGATGTCTAGAAAATCCATTTTAGTTTGTATGTACATGTGGAGAAACCCATGTTATTTTAGGACTAGATGTTTCTCAGAGTCTTTAATACTTGACTTGGTGCACAAGGTATGGAAATTATTTTTGAACTCCATCACCGTTTGGCCCCTCTCTTGGCATAGAGTGGTCCATCTCGTGTACTGGTCATCATAACTTCCAATAGAGTAATATTTTTCCTTGAGAGAATAAAAAAAAATTTCCCAAGTGGGCCTTGGCCTAAAAGTTTCATACTCATCCTTGACATGTTTCTCACAGTAAGTCTCCCACTAATATCCCACATGGGGAAGGGACTTAAGGAGAACAAAGGTGATCTTTTCACTGTTGGAAAAATTGTGGATAGAGAAATAACCCTCTAACAATTTTAACCATTTTTTCAAAGCATCGACATCTATCTGGCCTTCAAATAAAGGAATATAAAAGTTAACTTGTGCCTTGAAGGGAATCACACCTCCGAAGTGATTTATGGTTGAAGGTGTCTCAGTTTTTGTTGGTAGTCATCGAAGGATCTGGGTGAAATAATACATCATCTCATTCCTCTATCACATGAGGGATTCCTTGAGAAACAATTTGAAAGGATCTCTTGTCCCATCATCCCTCTTTTCTTATACCATGGAAGGTCTCTTGGGTGTGTGAGAGCAGTTTTCCATAAGAGATACAAGATCAATACCCAACTCTCTATGCATTGACCTCGTCGGGGCATGCACTGAGGACGACAAGGAGCAGACCGCTCTAATACCACTGATCTGTATTATTTTAGGAATGATATGAAGGAAGATATATAACATAGATATAACAAAGACTTACATAGAGATATGGAAAGGAATAAATAATATAGTAAATCTCAAATTCTATTAATGACTATTTGAAATACAAAAGACTATAAAATGAAAAGCACACAAGCTAGCTAGAATGGTGGTAACTTATCCGAGAAGAGATGTGTTGAATACACTCATTCACAAGAAGTTGGTTACAATGAGGCTCCAAAGGAATTTTTAACATAAATCATAAAAGAGAAAACCCTAGACATCCAAAAAACTAACTCTAAGAGATGAAGCGCCAAAATTCATGTGGGCCCCAAAGGGGTAAGCTGGTACATCAACTACCCGGGGTTGTAACTTTTTCATATGATCTTCGTTTTAGGTGCACGCTAGCTCATTGGAAATAAATATTTGAGGAATAATCATGTTTACATGACACTATGGCTAAATCCTACAGTGTGACTGTGGTGGGCCCAAAAAACATTGTTTACGGCCTCAAAACGACCCCAAAATTTTAGGACCTGAAAAGCTAGGAAAAAACTGCCAAAATGGAAATTGGTCTTTGAGTTAGTGGAATAAGTGGGTGGCCACTGATATCCACCTAGATCACATTCTATCATATGTAAGGATTAATTTTTTTCATTATTTTAATGTTGTTGGATAATTGTAGGAATATCTTTCAAAGAATATTCATTGAAGGCTTGGTAATGGAGCATATATCATTTGGATAGGATTAATGTATGGATATTCTCCTTCTTATTTCATCGTTTCTATTATATTTATACATATATTAATTCTTCACCATCAAACAAAGTTTTTATAATTAATTTATCATTTTAGGGAAGCACCTTCATCAACTTGTTCAAGATTAGTACCAATAGGGATCTCCATGACTCATTTACACAATTATTTTCAACACCATTAAGGTTGATCATGGAATGTGATTTGCAACTCTCTCCTCCTAAATTATTCACAAAACAAACCTCTTTATAGTGATCTTCCTTCACTCCATTTTTCCCAATATTTGGTAGGCATTAGTCTTGGGGTATTTCATCACCTTTTGTTCTCACACCACTCAATAATCCCTTCTACTACTACCATACATTATGTTAAGGATTACTCTTCAAAACTCACCTCAGGTCATCCACTCCATAGCATTAAGAATCTTATATTTAGGGAATCCCCCCTTTGATTTGGAGAATATCTAGATAGAAGTGTGGGAAGAGATAGAAGTGGTGACAATGGGTGCCATCACGAGTGCACAAAACTAGCCACTTGATTCTTTGAACTTTACATCATACAGGGGTGCCAGATTTTGTTTAACATGTTTAAAATATGATAAATTAAGCTAAGTTACTAGTATATATTCTCAAGGAAGTTCACCTTATTCATGGTGTTTTCCTGGTCAAGTCAGATTCATTATTGTTAGTTCGAATCTTGAAGGATCCACTCCATAGCATTAAGAATATTATATTTAGGGAATCCCCCCTTTGACTTGGAGAATATCCAGATAGAAGTGTGAGGAAGAGCTAAAGTGGTGACAATGGGTACCCTTCCTGAGTGCACAAAACTAGCCCCTTGATTCTTGGAACTTTACATCATATAGGGGTGCTAGATTTTGTTTTAACATGTTTAAAATATGATAAATTAAGCTAAGTTACTAATATATATTCTCAAGTAAGTTCACCTTATTCATGGTGTTTTCCTGGTCAAGTCAGATTCATTATTGTTAGTTCGAATCTTGAAGGATTTCACATGCAGTAGAACTAAATACATTTTTTTCGAAGCATACTACATGGGAAGTTCCCTTGCAAAAGAGTGAAGAATGAAATGGAGTCCACCTTGCATGGAAATAAATGTTAGCATAAGTGTGTTCCATGAAGTCCAACCTATTCACAATTAGAATCATGTTGCACTTCTCTAAGGTATCTTAAGTTTTGTACTTGGGTCAAAATCCTAGAAAATTAATTGTCACATGGTTGAATGAATAATCCATAATATTGTTATGGTTCAGTAGAGGCGATAGATCATGGAAAACCTACAAACAAATCATTGAAAGATTGATATTTGTAAAAGAAAATCATAAAGTAGAAAAACATAGAAAAAAAAGTAGTTCTAGGGAAAATTAGGGAAAATCTTGTGAACTCTTTGAAAATAAAGAAAACAACTCATGGACAATTCATCCAACTATGCCACAACCTTCAAGATATTTCTAGAGTATTTTACTCACACATGGATTGGAGCTTATGAAAATACAATGCCAACTTTGGAATCTAGAGTGTTCTTCAAGCTAAGGCCCTCATGTAATTCTATAAGTAGGGGAATATTGTCTTAATTAATCATCACTCCCTTCAGTGATTTAATTCTTGGATATTTATTTCAAATTTGCATTGTTGATGTGTTCACTGCTAGGAATTAGAGTAAATTGTTGATTTTTGTTCAAGTTCATGTGGTTTCTACTATTTTTTTCTAGTTCATGTTCTATTGTTTATTTTTACATTTCATGCTTCTATTAATATGTAATCAACATGTAGGACATAGGCTAGGAAGAGTAGTTGAAAATAAAACTCTTCTTTAAAAGCTTGGATTTTCAATGTAATTACTTTCTTTATTAATGCAAGTCCCATTTCGGTCCCATTTTTCTAAGTACATGTATTCTAGTTTCCTTTCAAGTTATTCATGCATGCTTTACAATTCTAATTAGTTTATATTCTTGTCACTTGCAATTATGTATTTACTTTTCTTTCCATTTCTTTTTTTTCCTATTGATTCCTATGTTACATTCCTAATATTTTCTTTCTAGTATTTATTCCCTTCCCTAGACATCATAGCATGGCAACAATTCGTGTTGGAGGGGATTACAATTCTAGTGTTGATGTATTTAGCATCAGACGTGTAATTCCATATTGTCTTGGTGTCTAGCATGTGGAAGTCATCACTATTACCACTTAGAACCATATGCAATTCAATTTATGAGTTAATAATTAAAGTGAATGCCTTGTTATAATTAATGTGAGTTTAATGAATTTAAATGCCTAATTTTTTGGCATTAGTAACTTAAGTGAGTTAAATTAAATCCTAGCCATTAGATCTAAAGTGAAGGTGAGATTTAATCTTGGTCCTTGATCACTTTAGATATCTAGGGTTTTGGTTTTAGGGTTAACTCAACATTATAAAAGGAAGCCTAAGTGAGAGGATGACACACAAAATGAGTGAGGACATCTCATTGATTTGGTGAAGAGGAAATTTCATCCAAGTGTGAGTGGGTAGGGTTAGAGGAAGGAGTAATGGGTAGCAAGGGAGATAGAAGCTAGGTAGGCTAGGCTACTTGTTGTTATTGTATTTTCTTTAGATTGATCACTATCCTAGGATGGAAGCCCAAGATTTTATCTAATAAAATCAACCCATGTGTTGGTTTTCCCTTCAAGGTTTTTCCAAGGGTGTTTACCGATTTATTTTATGTGCAATGTGTTTGGTTTCCATTTTATTTGCTTCCACTAAAATATTGCGTTAAGTAACCAAGTTGTGGTTTTATTAAATAAGGTAATTTTATTTTGAGCTAAGTGTCTAGTGTTGGGTTAAGAAATCTTACATGGTATCAGAGCTATGGTTCTAAAGGAAACCATATTTGCATGCAATTTATTTGTTGCAGTGCAGGAGAGTTTTTCCTTTTTTGTATAGCCTCGCGGGAAATTTATTTTGCAGGCTAAGCTACAGGTAAAAGTAAATAATTTTTTTTTAAAAAGGGAGGAATAAGAGAGTTGTATGACTGTCATATAATAACCGTACAACCATCATACAATTCGTACAATGTACGATCGAGTATGTTGCGGATCCACTAAGTGAATATCAGGTTTTTTTCTAAGTAGAGAGAACATGGTGGTGGATAACATGGGATTTTGGCTTGAGTGTTGGGTTTAGAGGAGTTGCAGTGGAGAAACACATGAAATTTGTCAGCTGAGAAAATAAATTCGGTGTTTTAGTGTATGTGGGATGATTTGAAGATGCAAGTTGGGAAAAGGAAAATATAGGAAGGTGATATTAGTGGTTGGGAAGCCACTGTAGTATCCGACGGAAAAAAGAAAATGTCACATGTTGAAAGAGAGGTGGCTTTCCAAGAGAATAAGCCATAGAATACTAGAGTGAGACCATTCATGGAGAGGTTAGGTGTTCGTAGCTACTAGAAGGAAGTGATAGGGCAGGTGACAATCGAAGGGAAGAGAAACAACATGTAAGTATAGGTAAATGAGAGATATCCTGGAAGAGAGGGCTATATGAGTGGTCATATGCTAGGTCATGGATCTGTAACTGGTAGACATAGTTTCCCATACATCATCTCATGCCATCGACAAAATATGCCAGAGAATCTAGAGTCAATATAGGCCTCCATCCAAGTTACCCATATCCCAAAATGGGTCACGAGGCCAAGGTAGAAATTAGGGCAGCCCTGAACAGTTCCCAGAAAGTTTTGGGCAGGCCTAATAGAGTTGTCGGGTAGACTAGGAACGTTCAACCATCCTATAAAGTATCCAGGAATCTCCTAGAAAATCCCTGGGTAGTGAGTAGTGAATATGAGCAATCAGAAGTGAATATGGGAAGCATGGACCAACCTCGGATAGGAGGAAACGAATCCGAGTGGTGGGAAACAGGTTTGGTAAACAAAATTTTACTTTTTCAGTGGGTTGTAGAGATGGCTGCAATCATATTGCAATTTTAGTATAGCTTGGATGGTGTTTCCAACTACAATATATGGAAGGAGAGAATCGTGTTTTTTGTTGATGGAGAACGTGATCTGAAAATTTTCCAATACTCAGATCACTCCCCCAATACATCTAGCTCAACTGGTAATCCATAATCAGAAGAATGTGAAAGTTAGGAGCATAATTATAGATGGAGTAAAGGATCAATTGATCCCTCATTTATCTTGAACGAGCACTTCTAAGGACATGTGGAAGGCTTTGAAAGGTTTATTTTAGAGTAAAAACAAGAATAAAAAAATGGTGTTGAGAGAGAATCTCAGAGACACAAAGATGACAAGATAAAAGACGGTGACAACTTATCTCACCCGGATCCGATAGGATCAATATGAATTGGTTACAATTGGGGAGACAATAGTTGATTCAGAGTTGGTGAGGATAGAAATAGAAGGATTCATGAAGCAGTGGGCACCATTAATCAAAGGGATCATGGCACGTGAGAAGCTCCTTGATTAGACAAGATTGTGGGATGACTTCGTTTAGGAAGAACTTTGAGATGAAGAACTGAATGGAGGTTGGCACAAGGTTGATAATGATAATGTTTCTCTTGCTAGCTAGAAAAAGAAGGTAAAATTCAAGAAGGTTTCCAATGGAGAGTCTACCTCTCAAGACAACAAGAAGAAGGACATGAGAAAATTCAAGCTCTTTTCATGTCACAAGTTTGGGTATCATGCATGTTAATGTATGAACAAGAAGAAGGGTGGAAACATGATGCAATCAGAGGTAGTTGTGTCAACAAAGGCTCAAGTGGATAAGTTTTCCAAGAATTTTGAGAGTGAACTATTATTTTTTTCCCATCTTTCCTCAGGCACCATATTAATTGGTGCATGTCTACTAGATGGTGAAGCTGCATGTCATATTATAGAATCATGAGAGTTGTTCGATAGATTCATAGAGTCATAGTTAGATGTGTATGTGGAACTTGGTGTGGGGACCAAGTATGTAGTAAAGGGATCCTGGTGTTGATATTATGGTATTTGTGGGAGGTATTTACCTCCACGTGTAAACCTGATGAAAATAGAATATTCCAGGAAGAAAGAATAAACCCTAATTGATTGGTTATTAACCCTAGAAGAAAATTCGGTTAAAGGGAATTACTTGTATTAGGTTATTAGTCTCCAAGAGAAGAAGTTGGCTAAAGGAAATAATATATACTAAATAATTGGTACCTAGAATAAGAAGTCGGCCCAGGCAGTCTGCCAGATTTAGTATAAATACAAGAGGCCAGTCTTCATTCTGGTAGGCATTCTCACAACTGCAGAAGAAACACTTGTGCGCACTATAGTTGGCCAATTTGTGTGCAAGTGTGGAGGAGAGTTGTCGTTGTAGCTGCTGAAGCTAGCAGATTTCGGTTTTGGCTTGGACTATCTCTTGGTTATGGTTTGGACTATCTGATCAACACTTGTTTTATGCACTATCCTTGGAGAAGGGTGTGCTACCCTTTGTTTGGATATATATCCTAGGGTTTGCTTCCAGAACGATTCTCTGTCAAGGTTAAGGTGCTAAGAGGGTGGCGTCGGCCTATGGTTGGGTGACAATAGTGATATTATCTATGGTAAAATGATCACATCAATCATATTCTGATAGGTTATGGGCCCACACCTCCTACATTCAGTATAACCACTGGAAGGGAGAATAGCCATAAGGATACTAATGTCATTGAATAACTGTTGCTAAGGTTTCTAGCAGGAGCAGTTACTAAATCACTGTCACTAGGGTTACTAGCAGGTGCAGTTGCCGAAACCCTAACCCTATCGTTGAGGCACCTTAAGTGAAGGGATTGACCTAATATCTAGATAGACTAGTGTTCCCTAGCCTAGTGCACCTCATGGTACTCTCAGCAAGCCAAGACGTCAAGTTTGAGTTTTTTTTTATTATCAAATATAGGGTTGACCAAGTCAAGGCAACCATGACCTACTCTATGAAGTCAAAAAACAAGTTAGATGGGGCTTCCAACCTCAGAGCGTAGAAGACAAGGATTGACCTCATCCTTGCCAAGAATAAAGTGATGGATATTGTGAAAGGAAATATCGTGGAACGAGAGTTTGAAGAAGGAAAAGAGAAGGAGCTGCAAAACGTTGCAGTTATGGAGAAGTGCAGAGATAGTGACATCAATGCCATGACTATCATAGTGGAATCTATAAAATACCACTTGATACCCTACATCTCCCATATTGACTCATCGAAGAATATGTACGATGCCCTAACAAACCTCTTCTCAGTCAGAAACATTGGACAAGTAATGAGTCTGAAGAATGAGCTCCATGACATGAAGATGAATGATGATGACAGGATAACATCATACTTTGTGAGGATATCTCAGTAAAGAGATCAAATACAAGCTATTGAAGAGATCATATCAGAGAAGGAACTGGTAAATATAGTTATCAATGGTCTTCCCAAGACATGGGATGCATTTTCTGCAAGAATGAACACAAGGAAGGAATATCCTACAATTGAATAAATTTGGACTTGCTATGCACATGAAGAATCAAGGATCAGTGAAAAAGAGAAACCTCAAAAGAAATACGATGATCATGCATACACAACAAAGTTCAATCATTTCAAGAATAAAAAGAAGTTTGGATCTATAAAGAAACCAAATCAAGAGAGAGATATGTCAAGAATACAATTCTTCAATTGTCGAAAGTATGGTCACTACAAAAATCATTGTCCCTAGTTAAAGAAAAGGAAGGAAACACATGAAGCATCAGTTGCCAAAGAAATGGAACCCTCAAAGAAATCCAAGCAGGACAAAACAAACTTCTTCTTCTAAGACAAGGTAACAATACTCTTCATAGTTCTTGTATATACCATATCTTCTGTACATATCTTGCATATCCATTTCTTACAAGATAACATGTTCAAAGAAAAACTATACCTATGGAAGGACAACAAGATAAGGATTGCTATCATTATGACTACAATTCAGACAATACACATGAAAGGATGAAGTACATCAAACAATTCATGTGGAAGTTATTACATAAGTAACAACTGCAAGATAAGCCAAGATCAAAATCAATCTTGAAGAAACCTAGAAGAAGTAAATACATAAAGAATTCAACAATCAAGAGGAAATTGGAAAAAGACTTATGACACCTTGCATAAAGGCAATAAGGATGCAGATGAAAGTGTGGATTATGTTAGATGGAGGGAGTTGATTATATAATCCCAAAAGAAAAACATGCACTCATACATGAAGCAAGGATTAGGAGGGAGCTAATCCTATGATTCATTGAAGATGATGAAGTATATATCCATGGTAGAATCCATGAAAAGAAGTATGTGTTCAGTTTGACTTTAGAAGAAGTATTCTTCAAAAACAAGCCTTAAAGTATCCATGGTTTTCCATCCACATCCATGATCCTATGATGAAAGGAAGAAGGCAGAATCTTCAAGTCATGAAATCATTAGAAAACTCCATGAACTCAAGAGCTAAAGAGAAACATGAGGAAGAACATGAATATTCCAAGATAGAAAGAAAAGTTAGAACAACCAGTCATTGTATCGAGGATTACAAGACTACCAGCCTAATATGAACTCACTAAAAGCAATCAAGCAGAGGAAGTGAAAGTTCTGATGAAGAACAATGTATGGAAGACTTATGAATGAAAGCATTGTGAGATCCAGAACTAGAGGTTCTCCCAGATGGAGGGAGAAGACTATGATTGTTTGTTCCAGTAAACCAGACATACCTCTACATGAGCCATTATATCATTTGCAATATCCATGGGTTGGAGTTTACATCAGATGAATGCAAAGACTATTCCCTAGAATAATTGAACAAAGAGTGTATGAAGAGAAACCTCAAGGCTTTGAGGTATACCAGGAAGAGACTTGTGTATATAGATGGAAGAAGACAAATTGGTGGAGAACCTCCAATGCACAACAAAAGCGTGGTGAAAAACTTTCTACAACAGAGATATTATATCAGAATGGTTACTTAGAAGCTCAGGATGATGGATTGTTAATCCATGACAAACCCTCATGATGGTAGAAGAAGTACCACTTGGATATGTTCCAGTTTGACCCTTGCCACGATGTCATTAGCTAGTAGGAAACAAAATATGAATCCAACAATGATTGATCAGAGATATATGAAGCCTTCAGAGAATACCAATGTTCCATAAAGACCGAAGTACATTGAGATAAAGCATTACACTCTCCTTGATGAAGTCCAGAAAAGAGAAAGTGGTTCTCAAATATATATCTCCACAGATGAGAAGATAAGCAAACATTTTGGTAAAGCCTCTATCTAAGATCAAAGAGTTTGTGTACTCAAGTTGGAGCTCGTGGAGACGACTTCCTTATTGATTTAACAACTTCAACTTCCTTGTGTACTGAAGTTGGAGCTCGTGGAGACGACTTCCTTGGAGAACTGATGTGTTATTGATTTATGGACATACATTTTTCACTTCAAAAGATGGTCTAGGATGATTAGTTCCTTTCCATCACGGAAAGTGGTTTGAGATTTCTAATGGATAAGCATTTTCCAATTTGAAAAATGGTCTAGATCAAACGGTCATTTTCGGAATGAAAATGGTTCAATGGATTGTTGATGTACCATAAACAACAATTTACCATTGTGGTTAACATGGGGAATGGTCTAGGACAGTCTCTCTTCTTGAGGTTTACTCAAGAAGAATGGTCTGCCTCACTGGACAATCATTCTTTCGAAGCTCACAGTTGTGAGAAGTTTCAAAGAATGGTCCATTTTGGAGGTTGGTGTAGGACAGTCATTTCCTTTGGAAATGGTCTAGACAGTCATTACCTAGGGCATATTCATTCTCTCCAGGTTTCACTTTGTTTAGTACCGGAGGAATGGCCTAGATAGGTGAATTGTCCGGGTTCAACAATCAGGGACAGGAGTTCCTTAGGGCAGACTCATTCTCTCCAAGTTGCACTTTGTTTAGTGTCGGAGGAATGGCCTAGGGTGGGGAATGGTCCAGGCTCAGAAATTGGGACAATTATTCTTCCTTGCTTCAGAAGAATAGTCCAAATAGCTCATTATTGATGTTTTACCTTCTGAGGGCAGATGCTCTTCCAAGATATCACAGATGTGAGTGGAAGAATGGCCTAGATGATTTAGTTTATATCATAACAATGTTTTCTATGCAGGTTGATATTAGATGATTTTTATGGAGACTGTACGTCTCTAGACAATAGATGTATGCTACTGTGGTGGATGTGTTCCACTGATTGTGACTATACGTCATGGATCAAGTATATGTGTGCTACTTGGTGTGGTAGTGTACCATTGGATTGTAGTTGTGTACTACTATGGATAGACACATCTGTGTTCTATTGAATGATATTGTTCTGATTTCCTTGAATACTATCAATAGTGTTGGAAATTATTATCAGCTAGATAGATGATCAAAGGACAGATATTTCCCATTCGAAAAATGGTTCAGAACATTTATTCTTCTAGGACATATGTCCATATTAGAAGAATGGATCCTGTGTCACTCTGTGGTGTGAGTGACTTATCCAACATCATGTCTAATTACTCAGATGGAGTATGGTTTCGAGAGATGATGCAGTTGATGACACTGATAGTGATGATGGTGCTCATGATCCAGTCATGAGATAGTCTATATGACTATGTTGATTCTACCGGGTAAATGGTATGTTTGTGCTCAATACCATTACCTTCAAATACCTCCCTAGATAGGAGGGAGTGTTGATATTATGGTAGCTACGGGAGGTATTTACCTCCACATGTAAACCTGACGAAAATAGAATATTTTGGGAAGCAAGAAGAAACCCTAATTGATTGGTTATTAACCCTAGAAGACAAGTCGACTCAAGGGAATGACTTGTATCAGGTTATTAGTCTCCAAGAGAAGAAGTTTGCTAAAGGAAATAATATATACTAAAGAAGTAGTACCCAGAATAAGAAGTTGGCCCAGGCCAGATTTAGTATAAATACAGGAGGTCAATCTTCATTCTAGCAAGCATCCTCACAACTGCAGAAGCAACACTTGTGCGCACTACAGTTGGCTAGTTTGTGTGCAAGTCTAGAGGAGAGCTATCGTTGGAGCTGCTGCAGCTAGAAAATTTCAGTTTTGGCTTGGACTATCTCTTGGTTATGGTTTGGACTATCTGATCAACACTTGTTTTATGCAATATCCTTGGAGAAGGGTGCACTACATTTTGTTTGTCTATATAGCCTAGGGTTTGCTTCTAGAATGATTTTCTGTCAAGGTTAAGGTGCTCAGAGGGTGGCTTCGGCCTATGGTTGGGTGACAGTAGTGATATTGTCTATGGTAAAACGAGCACAACCATCATATTCTAACACCTGGATAATGTCATTCCATATGGAGTTCAGAGGTGTCTTGAGAATGATGAATGTGTTATGTGGGGAAGAACTCAGGAGGAGTATGCTTTCAGTATCAATGATGGATAAGAAGGGCTTTGACGTACAATTCTAGGATGGAAATAAGTTGATCAAACCTAAAGGATATAGCTTAGAGACAACAGTGGTTTTTGGAGTTAGAGAGAGAAACTTGTATATGCTAAATGACTATCTTATGTGAGCAATGTCAAGTAGTAGAGTGGTATAGAACAAGGAGTAGGTATCTTTGAAGGTTGAGCAACTCAGAGGGAGTCCTAGCATTATTCTAGGAGGAGCTAATATTGAGCTTATATCTATGTGCTTTTCATATAGTTAAGAGTAGATCTAAGTCTTATTGGGATATTGGTCAGAAACTTTTCCTAGATATCCATGTTTTTGTGCATATTTATTATAAATGTGCAAGTTTTTTAGTATATTACTTTGTTCTTGTGTTATTATTAACCTTCACCTATGACAAATTTAAACACAATTACTGACTAAACAAGAATTGTGACCTTAAAATGAGAACACTGGTGCAAAAAACCCATCTTTTTTTTATTATCAAAAACACCAAAATCAACCCATGTTTCAAAAAGGGGTGCTACATGTAGAACCCCTTTTTAGTAGGGTGTCTAAAATTGTGACTTTTTTGAAATTGCAGCATTCAAAACCAATACCATTGCAAAGAATTGATCCTCAAATTGAAAAGTGATGCTACCAGTAGCACCTTTTTTTATTTTTGGACTTAAAAGTATGACTTAATTGAAATAATGGCCTTAATTACTTACACTATCATGAACAAAGAACTTCAAATTGGCTTATAAATTGAAAAGTAGTATTTTATTTATTAATCATTTTTTTTTTAATTTACTTTAAAAGAAAATAAATTGAAAAAAAAAACTCCATAAATAAATTTCTTTTTTGAAGAAAAAAAAACTTTATTTTAAAGGGAAAAAACAAGTTTTTATAGAAAAAAAAATAATTATTCTATTAAAAAACACATTTTTAATTAAAAA
>SNQJ01S0017539.1:146494-167519 GCA_010110895.2 Picea sitchensis | reverse complement strand
TTCCATAAGAGCCCTTAGCATAACAATACTGACTGTCGCTCAAAGTAGTCACTGGTGGATGAAGTGAAATCCTATGAATCATATATATATTTTGACTTCGAGACAGAACCAAAAAGGGGAAGACGGATCATTGACACGGAACCCAATGCCACCGTTGCTACTACCAAGCTCTGGCCTGGTGATCCAGACGAGCCAGAAGAAGGAGAGCACCCATTCCATTCATAGATGTGGGTAAAAGGCACCCCACTGCACTTCATCATTGATATAGGTAGCCATAAGAACATCATCTCAGCAGAGGTCATCAAGCGGCTGGCCCTGCTAACAATGCCGCACCCACAACCCTACACCATTGGATGGCTCTGCCAATGAAGCGATCTCCGCATCAGCCAACAGTGTCAACTATCATATGGCATCAAGCCCTTCAAAGATGAGGTATTGTGTGATGTTTCTCCTCTTCAATTTTGTGATGTTCTTTTGGGCCAACCTTATTTATGAAAATGTCATGCTGTATATGAGTCTAGGCCTCGTNCCACCTAGTGCTATTTCCTTGATTTGTGCTAAGAAATGCAGGAAGGTCATCTCTCAGATGAGGAAGTTTGTCTTCTTCGTGATTCGCTCTCAGAATAAGTGAAAGACCGCAACTACATCCAGGGTCTCTGTGGCCGACCTCTCCACACAGCAGAAGCAGGTAGATAAGGACGTGGAAGAATACTCGGATATCTTCTCCTTACCTACAGGGGTACCTCTACACTTCCAGGTCAAGCACCCCATCGATCTGACCCCCAACGCACCGCTGCCCAATGGGCCAGTCTATCGACACTCTTTGTTAGAGAATGAGGAGATCAAGCGACAAATCCAAGAACTTATCCACAAGGGGAACATCTACCCCAGCTCATCACCTTGCGGGTGCCCAATCGTGTTGGTACAGAAGAAAGATGGAACTTGGAAACTTTGTATTGATTACCGAGCTCTGAATAAAATCACTGTCACAAACCGATACCCAATTCCCTGAATCGATGACCTCTTTGATCAACTCATGGGGGCCAAATACTTCAGTAAGATTGATCTAAAGTTTGGCTACCACCAGGTCCCGATAGAATAGATAGATGTATGGAAGACCACCTTCAAGTCAAAGGAAGGAATTTTTAAATGGTTGGTCATGCCCTTTGGTTTGACAAATGCTCCAACCACTTTCATGAGGATGATGGAAAATATCCTGCACCATTCACCAATACGTTTTTAGTGGTGTATCTAGATGACATTCTAATTTACAATAAGACTTGGGCCAAACACTTGCAGCATATTCAACAAGTTCTGCACACCCTGTGACAGCACAAGCTATATGAAAACCTGGAAAAATGCTCCTTTGGCATGGACAAGGTCCATTACTTGGGCTACATCATTGATCAACATGGCATACATGTGGATCCAACCAAGATCCAAGTCATTCATGGCTGGCCAGCCCCAACAACACTCACTAAGCTTCAAAGCTTCTTGGGACTTGCTAATTTGTACCACAGGTTCCTCTTGGGTTTCTCCCATATTGCATGGGCCCTCAGCCAAATAAACAGGGGTGGTGGTTAGGAAAAATTTGAGTGGGGTCAATGCCAACAACAAGCGTTCGATGATTTGAAGCAACGCTTGTTCTCAACCCCAGTACTTTCACTGCTAGACCTACAACATCCCTTTGAGATCGAGACAGATGCTTTAGACTATGTTGTGGGCACCGTTCTCACTCAGCACATCCACCCCATGGCCTATCATAGTGAGACATTGTCAGATACTGTCTGTAAGTACCCTACTTACGACAAAGAAATGTACTGCATTGTGCAAGCATGCTGCCAGTGGAGACATTACATTCTTGGGAAGGAGACAATCATCCACACTAATCATAAGCCACTGCAGTTCGTGCAGACACAGGGAAAACTGCAGAATGACCACCATCAAAAGTGGTCCACATACTTGCAGCAATTCCACCTCAACATCAAGTATAAAACAGTTATCACCAATCACATTGTTGATTGCCTTAGCAGACCCCCGGTTTCGGAACTCACCACGGTGCTAGACTCTTGCAGCCATGAGACATATGGGTGGCCCCAACTCTATGAGACAGACCCTGACTTCACCACCACCTACCAGATATTGGGTGCAAATGCAGTTGTCGATAATTTCCATCTTCAGGATGGGTTGTTGTGTCGTCTGGGCCATATCTGTGTTCCATCAAGTGAGAGAGAGAAGATGATCTGGGAAGCCTACTACAGTCGGGTGGCAAGACACTTCGGTGTTGAAAAGATAGTGGTGATGCTACAAAAACATTTCTACTGGCCGAAACTTCGACAGGAGGTCAGCAAGTATATCAGGTCCTGCACTACCTGCATTATTGCCAAACCGGCCACTAAGAAACATGGCCTATACACCCCTCTTCCTACTCCTAAAAATCCATGGGAATCCATCTCAATGGACTACATGTTGGGCCTCCCATTCACCAAGCAAGGAAATGACTGTGTTTTTGTGGTTGTTGATCGCTTTTTTAAGATGGCGATTATGGTTGCCTGCAAGAAGAGCATCACAGCAGAGGCCACTGCCAAGCTCTCCTTTGAATGAGTTTGGGTACATTTTGGAATCCCACAAACCATTGTCTCATATCGAGATAGTCAATTTCTCAGCACATTGTGGTCAAGCCTCTAGTCACTGCTAGACACCAACCTCACCAAATACACATCCTTCCACCCTCGGACAGATGGCCAAACTGAGATTGTAAATCGAATGATTGTGCATATCCTTCGCATGTATAATTCAAAGAACCATCGCACATGGGATGAGAGCCTTCCCTATGTCCAACATATCTACAACTGTGCCTTGCATAGCTCAACCGACCACAACCCCTTCCAAGTGGGGTTGGGATTCCAACCATTGGGTCCCATAGATGTTGCACTTCCCCTTGCGATCACCTTGACCAACTCATCTCTTGATCCAACTGAAGCTGAAAGAGCCACCCAGTTCATTGAATGGATCCAACACATCCACCAACAGGTTTAGGATATCCTACAAAAGTCCAATGACAAGTACAAACAGTGCCATGATCAACATCGGGTGCCACATAAGTTTCAGGTGGGAGACAAAGTTTGGTTACACTTGCAGAAAGAACGCCTTACAGGACCCCATCAGAAGCTTTTCCCACTCTGTTATGTATCATATACTGTCACCAAGGTTGTGGGGGATAATGCTTTTGAGCTCAACATTCCTCCTTTCCTTGGCCTGCACCCAATGTTCAACGTGGATCTCCTTCACCCTTATTTCCCACCATTATTGGACACCTCAGAAGTAGAAGAACAACTGACACCAATAGGTCTCAACCCCGATTGCATACAACAGAAATCCAATAATCATATTGTGGATATACATATCAAGGGCACTCGACAAAAAAGGATCCAACTTTATCGAGTCGTCAAAGCAGGGCACCTCCTGCACCAAGGCAAGTGGCTAACCCGGGGCCAAATTCAACAAAAAAATCCTCATCTAATGGGGGACCTTAACGCAATGGATACCATTGCTTCCTAAGGAGGGAGTATTGATCCATATGTATATCGGTGGCCACCCACCTTTTCCAACTAGCTCAAAACAATTTTCTGATATTTTTGGCAATTTACTATTTTTAGCAATTTTTACTTCTGGGGCCATTTTGAGGGCCTAAATCAAGGTTTTTCGGTATTGAGCTCCTCAATTATATACAATGGTATCATTGAGCCCCTAAAATGAATCTCCTCAATGATACCTTTACAACAAGCTATCACATGCCTAAAACGAAGATCGTATGCAAACATTATGACCCCGGGAAGTTGATGTAATAGCTTACCCAAACGGGGTCCACATTACTTTTGGCGCTTCATCTCCTAGGGTTAGGTTTTTGGATGTCTAGGGTTTTCAACATTCTTTCTTATTGTAAAAATTCCTTCAGAGCCTCATTGTAACCTGGTTCTTACAAATGCGTGCTTTTGTCACATCTCTTCTCAGAGATAAGCCGCCACCATTCAAGGAAGCTTGTTTCCGCTGCATTTTACAGTTTCAGCTTATTTCGTTATTGAATAGAAAACTAATTTTACTTTATCTCTGTTATTTTGTGTTAAGAACTTGTTAATAATCTGTATTCATTTTGTTCTACTCATAAAATCCGGATCAGTGGTATCAGAGCGGTCTGCTCCTTGTCGTCTTAATGCATGTCCCCAACGAGGTCGGAGTACAAAGAGTTGGGTCTCGAGCTTGTTTCTCTTGAGGAAAGAAGCTCTCACATGCCCAAGTGACCTCCTATTGAAGGATACAAGAAAGTTGATGGGACAGGAGATCCTTTCAAACTGTTGATTGAGGAAGCCCTCACGCAACAGAGGAATGAGATGATGAATAGTTTCGTGCAAATCCTTCGGTGACTACCAATAGGTGATGCATCTTCTTCAAACGGAGGCATCGCCCCCTTCAAGGTACAAATAAACTTTGATATTCCTATATTTGAAGGTCATATAGACACAGATGTCGTAGACAAGTGGTTGAATCTACTAGAAGGGTATTTTTCTGTTCATAAATTTTCGAATAGAGAAAAGATTACTTTTTCTCTCCTCAAAGGCATTCGCCATGTCAAATATTTGTGGGAAACTTTCTGTGAGCAAAAGGAAACAGAGGAAACCTCATTATTTTCAGTCACGGTCACTTGAGAATCCTTCATGGGTGCTATTAAGGAACAATACTACCCTGTTAGAAGTTATGACGACCTGTATACGAAATGGACCACACTGCGGCAAGAAAGAGACCAAGCAGTCCCAGATTTCACAAATATCTTCCATACCTTAAGCACCAAGTTAGGTATCAAAGATTCGGAGCACCATCTGGTGCTCAAGTATCGTGGTGCTCTTCATAGGTACATCCAGACCGAAATGGAATTTCTGGACATCTCATCTTTGTGTGCAACCTACTGATATGCCGTCAAAATCGAGCAGAAGATCAAACAAAAGACACGACAATTTGGGCATGGGAACCCCTCACAACAAAAGCTAGGAAAGGGTGGCCCCAACCCACCGAACAAATGACAGAGAAAATATGGACAGTATCAAGACAACCAGTACAATCCGCAAGCAAAGAAGGATACCAGAAAGACAAAGAAAGATACCGGGAAGTGGTGCGACTTCCATAAGAGCCCTTGGCATAACACTGTTGACTGCCGCTCAAAGAAGTCACTAGTGGACGAAGTGAAAGCCTATGAATCAAATACAGATTCTGACTCTGAGACAGAACAAGAAAGGGGAAGATGGATCATTGACACGGAACCCAATTCCACCATTGCTACCACCAAGCTCCAACTTGGTGAACTAGATGAGCCAGAAGAAGGAGAGCGCCTCTTCCATTCACAGATGTGGGTAAAAGGCACTGTGCTACACTTCATCATTGATAGCGGTAGCCAGAAGAACCTCATATCAACAAAGGTTGTCAAGTGGCTGGCCCTGCCAACAATGTCGCACCCACAACCCTACACCATTGGATGGCTCTGCCAAGGAAGCGATCTCCGCGTTATCCAACAATGTCGACTGTCGTACGACATCAAGCCCTTCAAAGATGAGGTATTGTGTGATGTTGCTCCTCTTGAAGTTTGTGATGTTATTTTGGGAAAACCTTATTTATGGAAATGTCATGTTGTATATGAGTCTAGGCCTCGTAGTTTTATTATTACTTTGACCAAGAAATTGTATAGGATACCTGAGGCAGTCCCACCTAGTGCTATTTCCTTGATCTCTGCTAAGCAATGCAGGAAGGTCATCTCTCAGATGGGGAAGTTTTTCTTCTTCGTGGTTTGCTCTCAGAATAAGTGAAAGATCACAGCCACATCCAGGGTCTCTGTGGCCGACCTCTCCACACAGTAGAAGCAGGTAGATAAGGTCATGGAAGAATACTTAGATATCCTCTCCTTACCTACAGGGGTACCTCTACACTGCCAGGTCAAGCACCCCATCGATCTCACCCACGACACACTGCTTCCCAATGGGCAAGTCTATCATCGCTCTTTTCTAGAGAATGAGGAGATCAAGCGACAGATCCCAGAACTTCTCCACAAGGGGCATATCCGCCCCAGTTCATCACCTTGTGGGAGCCCAATTGTGTTGGTACAAAAGAAAGATGGAACCTGGAAACTCTGTATTGATTACCGGGCTCTGAATAAAATCACTGTCGGAAGCCAATATCGGATTCCCTGAATCGATGACCTCTTTGATCAACTCACGGGGGCCAAATACTTCAGTAAGATTGATCTGATTTCTGGCTACCACTGGGTCCCGATAGAACAGACAGATGTATGGAAGACCACCTTCAAGTCAAAGGAAGGACTTTTTGAATGGTTGGTCATGCCCTTTGATTTGACAAATTCTCTAGCCACTTATATGAGGATGATGGATGATATCCTGTGACCATTCACCAATACTTTTGTAGTGGTGAATCTGGATGACATTCTAATTTATAGTAAGACTTGGGTCGAACACTTGCAGCATATTCAACAAGTTCAGCACACCCTGCGGCAACACAAGCTATATGCCAACCTGGAAAAATGCTCCTTCGGCATGGACAGGGTCCATTACTTGGGCTACATCATTGATCAGCATGGCGTACATGCGGATCTAACCAAGATCCAGGTCATTCGTGACTGGCCAGCCCCAACAACACTCACTGAGCTTTGGAGATTTTTGGGACTTGCTAATTTCTTCCACAGGTTCGTGTTGGGTTTCTCCCATATTGCATGCGCCCTCAGCCAAATAAACAGGGGTGGTGGTAGGGAAAAATTTTCTTGGTGTCGATCCCAACAACAAGCGTTCAATGATTTGAAGCAATGCTTGTGCTCAGCCCCAGTACTTTCACTGCCAGACCTGTAGCATCCCTTTGAGATCGAGACAGATGCTTCAAACTATGCTGTGGGCGCCGTTCTCACTCAACACGACCACCCTGTGGCCTATCATAGTGAGACACTATCAGATACTGTCCATAAGTACCCTACTTACGACAAAGAAATGTACTCCATTGTGCAAGCATGCCACTAGTGGAGACATTGCATTCTTGGGAAGGAGACAGTCATCCACACAAATCATAATCCACTACAGTTCATGCAGACACAGGGAAAACTACAAAATGGCCGCCATCAAAAGTGGTCCACATACTTGCAGCAATTCCACCTCAACATCAAGTATAAAAAATGAAGCACCAATCGCGTCGTTGATTGCCTCAGCAAACCGCCAGTTGCAGAACTCACCATGGTGCTAGACTCTTGCGGCCATGAGACATATGGGTGGCCCCAACTCTATGAGACAGACCCTGACTTCACCACCACCTACCAAATTTTGGGTGCAAATGCAGTTGTCGATAATTTCCATCTTCAGGATGGGTTGTTGTGTCATCTGGGCCATATTTTTGTTCCATCAAGTGAGTGAGCGAAGCTAATTTGGGAAGCCTACTACAGTCGGGTGGCAAGACACTTCGGCGTCAAAATGATAGTGCCAATGCTACAAAAACATTTCTACTGGCCGAAACTTCGACAAGAGTTCGGAAAGTATATCAGGTCCTGCACTGCCTGCGCTATTGCCAAACTAGCCACTGAGAAATAGGGCATGTACACCCCTCTTCCAACTTCTGACAGGCCATGGGAATCCATCTCAATGGACTACATGTCGGGCCTCCCATCCACCAAGCGAGGAAATGACTATGTTTTTGTGGTTGTTGATCGCTTTTCCAAGATGGAGATTCTGGTTGCCTGCAAGAAGAGCATCATAGCAGAGGCCACTGTAAAGCTCTTCTTTGAATGAGTATGGGTACTTTTTGGAATCCCACAAACCATTGTCTCAGATCGGGATAGTCGATTTCTTAGCACATTTTGGTCGATCCTCTGGTCACTGCTGGACACCAAGCTCACCAAATCCACATCCTTCCACCCCTAGACAGATGGCCAAACCAAGGTTGTAAATCGAATGATTGTGCATATCCTTTGCATGTATAATTCAAAGAAACCTCGCACATGGGATGAGAACCTTCCCTATGTCCATCATAGCTACAATCGCACCTTGCATAACTCAACCGACCACAGCCCCTTCCAAGTGGGGTTGGGATTCCAACCATTGGGTCCCATAGATGTTGCACTTCCCCTTGCAGTCACCTCGACTGATTCATCTTATGCTCCAACTGAAGCTAAAAAAGCCACCTGGTTTATTGAACGGATCCAGCGCATCCACCAACAGGTTCAGGATATCCTATAAAATTCCAATGACAAGTAAAACAACGCCATGATCAACATTGGGTACCGCATAAGTTTCAGGTGGGCGATAAAGTTTGGTTGTACTTGCAGAAAGAATGCCTTACAGGACCCCATCGAAAGCTTCTCCCACTCTGTTATGGACCGTACACTGTCACCAAGGTTGTGGGGGATAATTCTTTTGAGCTCAACATTCCTCCTTTCCTTGGGCTGCACCTAGTGTTCAACGTGCATCTCCTTCACCCTTATTTCCCACCATTATTGAACACCTCAGAAGTAGTAGAACAACTAACACCAACGGAACTTAACCCCGAATACATACAACAGGCACCCAATGATCAGATTTTGGACAGACAGATCAAGGGCACTCGACAACAAAGGATCCAACTTTATCGAGTTGTCAAAGCAGGGCAACTCTTGCACCAAGGCAAGTGGCTCACCGAGGGCTAAATTCAGCAGAAATTTCCTCATCTAATGTTGGACCTCAACGCAATGGATACCATTTCTTCCTAAGGAGGGAGGATTGATCCAGATGGATATCGGTGGCCATCCACCTTTTCCAACTGGCTCAAAACAGTTTTTTGACATTTTTGGCAATTTACTATTTTTAGCAATTTTTACTTCTGGGGCCATTTTGAGGGCCTAAATGAAGTTTTTTTGGTATCGATCTCCTCAATGATAGCCAAAGGCATAATTGAACCCACAAAATGAATATCCTCGATGATACCTTTCCAACGGGCTATCACAAACCTAAAACGAAGATCGTATGCAAAAGTTACGACCTTGGGAAGTTGATGTTTTAGCTTACGCAAACAGGGCCCACATGACTTTTGGCGCTTCATCTCCTAGGGTTAGGTTTTTGGATGTCTAGGGTTTTTGGAATTCTTTCTTATTGTAAAAAGGCCTTCAGAGCCTCATTGTAACCTAGTTCTTGCGAATTCACGTTGCCTTCACATCTGTTCTTAGAGATAAGCTGCCACCAATCCAACAAGCTTGTTTCTGCTACATTTTACAGTTTCAGCTTATTTCGTTATTGAATAGAAAACTAGTTTTACTGTATCTCTATTATTTTGTGTTAAGCACCTGTTAATAATCTTTATTCATTTCATTTTGCTCATAAAATATGGATCAAATAGTCTTCCTCCCATTGTTCTCTTTTATCGTCATCCCTTTTCCCAGAAGAATGAAATTGATTAAATCATTCAAGAATTTGTTGAAGTGGGTTTTACTTGTCCTAGTAGCATCCCCTATTATTCTCTTGTAGTCATAGTACTCAAGAAAGAAGGTATTTGGGGCATGTTTCCATACTTTTGTGTTCTAAATAAACTCACAATCAAAGACAAGTTTCCCATTCTTGTCATTGGTCATATCTTAGATGAATTGATTAGTGTTCAATACTTTATTAAAATTAATATATTTTTTGGATACCACCAGGTTCGTATGAAAGAAGAATACATTCCCAATACTACCTTTAGAACTCGTGAGGGTTGCTATGAGTTCTTGGTCATTCCCTTTGACCTATGTAATTCCCCTTCCACTTTCCAAAGTCTCATGAATCATGTATTCCTTCATTTTATATGTCATTTCATTTTACATCCCATCACTCCCATTTAGATCAAGTTCTCCATCTACTCTCTCATCACCAACGTTTCCTTAAATAATCTAAATGTGTCTATGGAGCCTCAGAAGTGGAGTACCTCAGTCATATTGTTGGCCAAGATGGTGTAAGGGTGGATTCTAAAAAAATTGAATCTATGTAGGATTGGCCTTGACCTAAAACTCTTAAGAGCTTGCGTATATTTCTAGGTTTAACAAGTTATTATCACAAGTTTTTTAAGAATTATGCAAATATTGCAACACCTCTCACTACTCCCCTAAAAAAGAATTCCTTCACTTGGACTCCAATAGAAAATCACTCCTTTCATGCCTTGAAAGAGGCTATGTGAAAGATGATTGTCCTATAACTATCAGACTTCACGAATACTTTTGTATTGGAATGTGATCCTTCAGGAAAATCAATTGGGGCAGTCCTCATGGAAGATTCTCGACCATTGGCCTTCACTAGCAAACAAATTTCAAACAAACATTTTGGTCAATCAACATATAAAAAAAAATGTTGGCTATTATGCATGTCGTGGATCTATGGCATCCTTATATATGGGGGGAATTATTCCAAATTAAAAATTATCACCAGAGCTTGACGTATTTTCTAGAAAAATGAATTTCCTCCCTGGAGCAATAAAAATGGGTAACCAAGATATTTGGCTATGATTATTGGATTATTTACAAGAAGGGAAAAGAAAATATGGTCGTTGAATCTCTTTCCAAAAAATATGAATAAGAAGGGCTCCTCTTTTGATCTCATTCATTTCACCATATTAGCTCCAAGTCACTCACCGGGAATGGATGCATGACCCTAAAATATCTCACCTGATCCAACAATTTCAAGAACATCCTTCAATTTCTCCAGGGTACTCTTGGAACAATAATGAGCTTCTCTACAAAGGTCATTTATATTTAATAAAACAATCACAACTCAAATCCATGGTGTCATGTGATCTTCATGCTTCACTCACTACTAGGCTTTTAGGGTTTACCAAAACCTATGAAAGGTTCCAACATTTTCTTTTCTTCTTGGATGGTATGAAATAGGACCTCACCTTTATGGCTGAGTTTGATATTTGTCAATGCAACAAGGGAGAAATGGTCAGAGGACTATGAATACTCCAACCCCTTCAAATTCCACCTTCCATTTGGTGAGATATTTATATGGGTTTCATTGTGCGCCTGCCTAAATCTAGAAATAAGTCATTCATCATGGTGGTGGTTGATCATGTTTCCAAATATGCTTATTTATGTGCTCTTTGACATCCCTTGACCTCATGCATAGTGGATCAAGTTTTCATGGATAACATCTTCAAAATTCATGACATGCCTCATTCTATTGTCTCTGACATGGATCTCACATGCATCAACAATTTTTGCAAAAAGTTGTTCAAGCTACAGGGAACCCAATTGCATCTCAAAATCGTTTATCATCCCAAGATTGATGACCAAACTGAAATTGTTAACAAGTGTTTGGAAACATATTTGCAATGTTTTGCATATGAATGAAAACATCAGTGGCATCAGTGGTTACCACTAGATGAATGGTTGTATAACACAGCTTACCATACAACAAATCACCTGACTCCTTTTGAAGGAATATACAGAAAAAACTATCATCAATTCTCTCATACATGGTAGGTGTCTCGAAGGTTCAAGAGGTTGAAAAAATTCATACTTTACGCGAGGAAATTATCCATACCCTCAAAGAAAATTTAGTGATGGCTCAAAATCACATCAAACATCAAGTCGATCAAGGTCAGCCTGCCTAAATATAGAAATAAGTCGTTCATCATAGTGGTGGTTGATCATGTTTCCAAATATGATTATTTATGTGCTCTTTGACATCCCTTGACCTCATGCATAGTGGATCAAGTTTTCATGAATTTTGAAGATGTTATCCATGAAAATTCATGACATGCCTCATTCTATTGTCTCTGACATGGATCTCACATGCATCAACAATTTTTGCAAAAAGTTGTTCACGCTATAGGGAACCCAATTGCATCTCAAAATCGTTTATCATCCCAAGACTGAAGACCAAACTGAAATTAGAGCACAAGTGTTTGAAACATATTTGCAATGTTTTGCATATGAATGACAACATCAGTGGAATCAGTGGTTACCACTAGATGAATGGTGGTATAACACAGCTTACCATACAACAAATCACCTGACTCCTTTTCATGGAATATACAGCTTACCATATAAAATTGGTAATTACAGATTCCTTCAATTGAGCCTGCCATGCGCTTGTCCACAATTCATCCTCTCCATAAAAAAAAAATGGATATAAATATCTATAAATATATGTACATGAACATCTTAATGATACGCTACTCTGCTTTATACCTTGAGTTGTCTCTACAGAAAATTGAAAATTGATCTGCGGTCACGCCCGTCACTGACAGCAGCATTGTCTGTGCGGTTTTTCATTTTTAAGGTATGAGGCAAACCCTTTTATTCTAAAAATTTTCAAGTGTTTTGCAATAAACGGTTACGATTGCTCTCGAGTTTTGGGTTAATTTTGATCTGAGTTTTTCATAGAGATGGGGAGCTCAGACAAAGAGACTAAAGAGAGGAAAATGGGGATGGAAAGTCGACTCCAAATGATTGCAACGCTTATCCAATGTAGCTTTCTTACCAAAACGCCACTGCACTGAGAGGATCATTCTGGAGAAAAGTTCGTGACAGCCCGTACACCAAAGAAGGCTCTTCAGCCTCGTGGTGTTGGAGGTCAGATATTTGTATTAAGTTTTAGGAAATTGTCCGTTTTTTTTCACACTTTTAGGGTTAAAGTTTCCGACAAATGCAGTGATATATCAATTTCAGAGTGCCGATGTATTATTTTCACAGGCTAGTAAAGAAAAACAAAGTCAAATGATTCCGAGAAGGAGAAAGAGTGGATCCGTTCATTTACATGGTCAGAATTAGTTTATTCCCGTTCTATGGGATTAAATTATTTTTTCAAATTATGAAGCTTTCTATGAAATTTAGTGCCCATATCGAATTTTTGCCCAAATGCGTTGATGTAACCTTCACTGTGTTGGTGCAGGCTTTGGTTCCTCCTCCCGTCAACCTCGAATGGTTGAAGGACGAAAACTATTAAAGATGTCCCACGCGAGTGACGGATTTTGAACCATCCAAGCTATATCCAATGACTATGATCTTTTCTAATTTGTTCAAGGATTAATCCTGGCTTTTTTACTTAAGCTCTTATTTTGCTTCAAAGCTTTGATTTTGGTTATACTCTATGATGTAAATATGTTTGAGGGATATTTTTATAAATCTCAAGCTTAAAATGTGATTCAAATCTGAAATTTTTGTTTAAGTAATGTAGATAATGTTTAAATAGTTATGTTTTTTTATGCTTTTTGAAAGTTAGTGTAGAAATTTGTACTAAACAAGAAGAAAATATAGTTGTATACAAATTATGGTTAAAATAGCAATAGAAAAGCATTACTCCACTCAGTTTAGTCCAGGTTAATCATAATGTTTAACTTTCAAAAGAAAATATACTATTTATCAAAAGAAAAATAACTAAAGCATAGCTAATAAACTCATAAACTCGATGACTAGCATGAATAAAACAAGACATTTATATTGGTTGTGTTTTATTGGAGATTTTGGTCTCTTAGAACTCTGACTTGGTACATGACTCTTCACCTTGAAGTCTATTCCACTAGTAAGCTTTGTTATAGTGGGAAAACCCTTCTACGCACTTTTCACAACTGGGGTTGTTGTAAAAATGTAGGCAAAGTTAACCGCCTAAAGTCTCCAACTTTATCAACTATCAAGATCACATCCCAAAATCATACACGTAAGACAAAGTATAGTGATCTGATAGGCATACCTTAAATTGGTACTAGACTCCTCTTCACCATGCACTACTGTCACATGTTCTTCCTCTTCTAATCTTCAGTTTAAATGGAAAGGATTTGCAATGGAGAAAAAGGTTATTCTGGCTCAAACTCACAATGGTTGCAAAATATTGGGGCAACGGGGAATATTGAAGTGGGCGAAGTTTCTATGCTCTCGTGCTTATTTTTGGAATGGGGCCACAACACCTTCTTTTATAGTCCAAAGGAGATAAAAGTTTGAAGTGACTAGCTATGTATGGTCAAACAGTTATGTAACGGCCCAAAAACCCGTATTCATATTCAATTTTCATTTTTGTGACTTTTTGAGTACACGAGTCAGAGTGCAGCAAGCATGTGTACGAGTGAACTAGTGGTGTGGGGTGCATACACCTTCAAACCAATGGTTTTAGAAGAGTTGTTCGATGGCTTGGAAAGATAGCAAGTAATATGGCTTGATGCCGTATGATGTCTAGTGCATTTAGGGTTATAACAAGATGCCCACTAACGTGAGGTCGAAGAACATCTCGACGGCCGAAAGACATTACAAATCTTCAAAGAATGGAGTGAGTGAGCCTAGGGACCAGAGTTCGTGAGGTACCATCTACAAAATAACAATTTGTTTCACCACCGAGGACGTGGGCATACCCATGCTCAGCCGAGATGAATTAAGATCATGGCTACCAATCAAATACACTACATCTCCATGTCATATAACTATACAAAATGTGTATCCGCAGCATACAAAGGGATCTACATCTCAAAAATCAAAAAGATATACATGTATAGCATCCATCTTTAGGAAGCCACCGATTCCTCGATGGTTGGAGATGGGGTCTTCAGAGCTCAAGCAACAAGTTCAAAATCTTCAAAACTGGGTAGGAGTGTAATATCAAGGTACAACTTCACTACCCATAGGTCTTCTGCGGATCTTGTTAGCGGTAAAGCTTTGAAAAGAATAAAGAATGCCACGCTAAGCAAAGGAGGATCATGTATTAAGGCAGAAAAATGACACTTGGGAAAAATCCTCCATGGGTCAAGGTGTCAAGACGCCAAGGCAAAGTGCTACAAGGCTTAAGTGATAAGGAATGATTTTAAAGGTTCTGTTGAGAGAAATATGGAGCCAACATTAGCCAAAGATGCAGAATGCAAATGCCATTAATAAGACATAATGATAATCGCCCTTCGATGTAATTCTTAATGAGCTTCCAGAAGTTAAGTCAATGGATTTTTTTTAGAGAGTCTGAAAAAGCATGAAATGAGACTCCACTATGGTACCTTTTCAAAGGTAGTCTAGTCAGATAGAAAAAGGGATAAATCCAGTAATCAATGTGATGTCTATTCAAAAAATCATTTTAACGAGTGTGTCGCAGACAATATCACTCGACAATATTTTCATATTTAAGGAGTCCGAAAAGAGTTTAACTATGGACTTCGGCGTATTCTTCTTGACCAATTTAATGAGTGTATGAGACAATGTCACTCAACAATCTTCTAAATTTAGGAGTCTAAAAAGAGCTTAATCCATCGACTCTCCATGGGGGCTCCATTTTTCTCAGAATTTAGTCTCTCGCTTCCAAAAAAAGGGTTAAATTATAATTGAGACTACTCTTCTTAGTGAACCGGTTCCTAGAGTATACCTTTGTTCAGACATTTGACCATTTGACCAAAAAGGGTAAATCCACCATGAAGATATGTTTCAAATTTTAGTTTGTGAGTGTGGGAGGCAACAAGATTTTCTTGACAATCTTTCATGTTTAGAGGGTCTCAAAGGATTAAAAGAAGACCTGCTTCTTTTAGAGTCCTAATGGTGAGGTAAAAAAGTGAGAATGAATCATGAAAGTGAGCCTCAAACTCAGAATAGAAAAACTAATAAGGACTCTCAATCATATAGTCATTATTGACGGCATGGACACCAAAATGATACTACAATCTACCTAGGGAATCCAAGTGAATAGAATACCACCAAATTACAACACTTCTAGAGGGAGGACGGTTCCGTTGCAATTCCAGGGATCGATCCAATGGCAAAGTGAAAAAAAGAATGAGGCGCAATAAGTGGAGGTGGAAAACCATATTATATACACAAAGCTAGAAAAATGAAGTTTTAATCTATAAAGACCTTTAAAATGACCCAACTCTCAAAAAATTCCCAAATACCCACAAGAATACTTATCATAACATCCCACAAGAAACTAAAAAACCATAGTGAACGATTTTCGTTAGGAAAATGACAAAAGGGTCCAAAATGACAAAAGAGGGCCAAAAAGTCTATTAATAGAATGTTAGTAGCTCATTATCACCATTGTAAATTGAGAATTGACCAAACGTCAAAACACCCATTTGTTAAAAGAGTTGATTACGGGAGCTTCAGTTGGACGAAAACTTCTACTTGGATCAAGTAAGTACAACCCAGGCCCTCTTGGAATTCATCTCTTCCTTTTTTCATTTTTTTTTTTTTCCTGGGGTGTGGGGTATGGCTGACCTTTAAAGAGGTCATCCTTGTGTGTAAGTGGGTTGTCCAATAACAACCCTCATGTGCACATGGGCAGGAGATAATATTCCCACGTACACGCGATCACGGCCAAGACGGTGTACACCCTCCAACAAGTAGTAAAAATAAAAGGTAGAGTTAACTCTCCAAACTTTGGAATTTTCCAGTATGTATGCTTATTGGAGAGAGGGACATGGAGGAAATTGATTATTTGGTCTAAGAGGACCTACTGCTATCATTTTTTTATCACAATGTAGGTTCTTAAAGTTCTTATAGTGTTTGTTTATGAGGGCACAACCCAAGCTACTGAATTCCCTGGTGTATTACTAGCACCCAGACATAGAGGCATTTATGATTGAGGGGAAGTTGTTGAATCCAACGAATGAAGACATTTATTTCCTATCTAGTCTCTCAAGGAGAGGGGAACCAATCAACTTGCATTATTTTCCGCCCACAAATATCGAGGTTTATTGATCAAGATAGAGCCTAGTAATCGAAAGTAGGGTTCTCAAAAAGCCCAGAGACATAAGATCCACAAACTATCACTCAAAGTTATAGTTCTACTCAATGGGTGGATCACTAGATCCATGACCTTACATCAAGCCTCCTGGGCACACATGCACTGTGCAAGCGAGCAATGCTTAAATGCATGGAATTTTGACTGGAGTACAACCATGCCGGATTGCATGATGAGACAACTAATAGAGTATCAGATACAGGAAAACAAAAACTTTGGATTCGGGACTGTTTTGTGTTCCTTTTTCTTCAAGAGGGCACCTACTCCCCAACTCGAGACTATAATGAGAGACGAGGGCCTCCCTCCTGTTATGCAGATGGGTACGCTGTTTCCACGACATGGGGGAGGGAGGATCATTGAGGCCTTCGATGGTAATTTTTTTAACTAGTGGTCATCATAGATTCCGACAATAGAGGACTACCCCTATGCTAGGATCAATTTTTCCAGAGATCCGACATTCGCAGACCTCCCATTTAAGGAGGAGAGATGGGTAAGTTTTCTTTACAAAGTTATTGTTATAAGTCTTTTATATATCATTTTTGTATACTTATATCTGACACTTATGTATCTATTATGCATAGATGTGGGACTAGTGTATCCAACAGACTTCTCAAATATTAGGCAATGTCCTTGACCAGAGGCGTGACTGAATGCTACCATCTACCCAACAACAATAGTTGTAGGGGGACCTCCAGTCGGAGAGTCTAAGAGAGTATTGAGATGGGTGGAGATGAACCTCACCGCGCTCTCTCACGAAGTCCTTATGGTAGAGATCAAGGATCTCCACCATCGATGCAACCTCACTTAGTTGGGGTGCCATGAACTCGCTTTCCAGCTCTTCCGATGTTTGGAAAATGCCATTGTTCACTATGGTAGGGCCAACAAGCCTCGCCCTTAGCTAGGTTGGACTACTTACATGCTTCAGAGAACTTGTATATTTTGAGGGCATAAACCCCATGAATCTTACTAGACACATATTTTTGAGGCTCTTGCGCCCACCTACAATGCATTCTAATATTTTTGATTTTATATGATATTTTTACATCTTTTATGTCTTATGGATTACACTTATTTACAAATTTATTTACATACGTTTGTGTGTGTGATTTTCCTTACACGTCTGCAATTTGTCAATCTAATACATGATTATTCTTAAAGTATCTCATGGATTTGATTCAATTTCCTAGAACATGGATATATGTAATGTAATCAAATATTTGTTGTAAGAGACGTACCCTAAGAAACCGTTAGTGTAGATCGTGAAATGCGGTAAACCCCATTTAATTCATAGGACAATAAACTAAATGAGCATCTAAGTAGACTCGAGTTGAGGATATATCATGCTAATAAAAGCATCATGAAGAAACTCTAAAATGGGCATTGTATTCTACAACATTGTTTGTAATACCCAAATGTATACCTCTTGAAGATAGAAACTCTCCCTCAGGTTTGAAAATCACCTTAAGCAGTGATGTAAGCTTCCAAGTGCATTTAGCACCTTCTCGCAAACTCATAATGAACACCTATGATTCACTTAACATTTTCCACAGTGAAAAAAAATGACATAAAAAGTTTATTACTGCTCTATAAAACCAAAAGATAAAACTAAAAAGAAAATATATAAGAATATACATGTGTTACAAGAAGTCACTCAAGGAGACCCACCTACAAGTAACACTTCTTAAGGTATAGCCCATTTCTTTGTGGCTCCATCAAAGCATATCCATCAAAGTCCACTAGACAATGTTTCCTTCTTAGAACCTCCTTCTTCAATGAAGTAGAAACGCCCAACCACATGGGTTTGGACTTTCCTACCCCCAAGGGATCCCTATCTTGGACATAGACCAAGACAAGGTCACCATCAAAGAAAATCCAAGGACCTGGGATTTTGACCGATAACACTGACACTTGAATTTTTGTTTTTGAGCTTCATTAGCTAAGGCTGCGTCATGGATTTTCTCATCTAGCTACTCAAGATATAATAAATTATCCTCAAGCGGTGAAGCAGGGCGGCACAACTATACTATCAATTTTAGAGAGGGGATCTGAAACTCTATAGGAAAAGGATCAAGTCAAAATCGTAAAACGAGTTGAAAATGAGAAACTCAATAGAAGTTTGAAATGTATTATCTCGGTAGTCCCATAATGCTAAGTACAACATTAAATGCCAATTTGACCTTGCCAAATTGATAATTCAGTGTAGAATAGTCTTAAAGGATTTATTCATAGCTTCCACCTAACCATTCACTGGTGGGTAGTAGGGTGACAAATGTTCTTTCTTAAACCCTAGTTTTGATGTTAACTCAAACATCACTTTTGTTCTGAAAGTTACTCATGGTCGCTGACAAATCTCTCTCGAGACGTTGAACCTTGATATTATATGGTTAAACAAAAATAAAGTTAACCATCTGGGACACCTAATGTTAGAGAGAGTAAAAAGTAGTGAAATCTAGCAGGGTTGTTCCATCAATTCAAGGCAACTTGAGTCTAAATGTTGTCCTAAAGTTAGGCAAAGGAACCTACAGTCCCAGAACGCGAGGAAGATTTATTGCGATCATGACTCGATACTTAGATGCAAGGGAAACAAAGGTAAAATGAATTTAATCGTTCTCTTGATTTTATTGGTAAGGGAAGTAAAACCCCAACCCAAAAAATAACATAGACATGGATCGCTTAATTTCTTTCAATAAAATAAATAAAGGTCAGCTGCACTGCTAAGAAATTGAATATACCGCCAGAATAACCATGTCTCCTTTCATTTTTATCACATCTATATTTTTCATTTCCAGCACACAATTTATAAGGACGCCGAGTAATTAAATAAAATATCCATTCAATCCATTTACAACCAATATTCCTATCCCAAAGATAAGTCATAATGCATTCTATTCTACTAAATAAAAATCATGTCATTTCCTATTTCCTCATTTCAATGATGTCTACGTTACTCGCTCAGCCTCCCCGGACAATTATATAGAGATTCCTCATCTGCATTCTCCTGTACCAACGTTAGTATCATTTCCCCTTAGCCACCCGAGCTGCAAAGGGACCACACACTATCCATAGGGTACATGTTTAACTCCCAAATGCCTCGCAAGGCCGAGATACTACTCCTCTCTGAGCTGGGAAAACCTAACTCCCACAAGTAAATCACCAAGTCACTAATCTAGTATAACATTACTTAATAGTCCATCCTTTCTCCTTCTCCTCTCTTTATTTCTAGTAGATTAAAATTTTAAATTAAAAAAAAATTAAATTTTAATTTTAATAAAAATCTTCCAAAAATTCTCCTTCAGACAAGTGTCATCCATCCTACTATCTTCCTCCAATTATTTCTTTAATTTATTTTATTGTCTCATTTCCTCACCCACCTAGAGTTACTCCTAAATTTACTCGTAGGTGCCCGTAGATTCCCTTACAAGTTTTAAAAACTTTCCATAAAAAGAAAATGCTAAATCCATTCAAAATTAGAAGTTTCTTAAACGCCAATTCTTTCCTAAGTTGGTTTCCAACTTTTTACCATGAGCTCCCTTCCCCTTAGGGTTAATACCTCCCTTCCTAAATCTAATATTTCATATTTCCTTCATTCCTCTTTCGAGCTAGAAAAATATAGTCAGCAACATCCTTTTACTTTATTAATTTAGTACTTTTGAAATCATCAAAAGTTAAAAAATAAAATATTTTTTTTTTTTTTTTTTTTTTTTTTTTTTTTTTTTTTTTTTTTAAATTTTGGATTAAAATTTTTATGAAGACTAAAAGCTATTACTTTAGTGGTTTTTAGTTTTATTTTATTATTTTGTTTTGTTCATATTTCATGGCGTAGCTGTACCTTACCCCTAGAGAAGTTTTAGATTCTTAGAAACTTCGATTCTCGAACTAGGCCATTACTTCTAATTTCCCTAGGGGAAGTTGTTTTAAAATTCTAGTGTTGTCTGCCTTAGGCCATCTAGGTTCTTCCTATCATCGAAGAATGGACGCGTCTCTTCGTGATGCTCAGCTGCGTTCCATGTGTTTCCACCAATTATCCTCTTTTTACTTTTATTAATTTAGTACCTTTTGAAATTATCAAAAGTTAAAATAAAATATTTTCCTCTTGACATTTTATATCCACTTATTTTAATTAAATTCTTACTCCATTTTACCCCCAAAAATTTATGAAGAATAAAACTATTACTTTAGTGGTTTTTAGTTTTATTTTATTATTTTATTTTTATATGGTATATTTTCTTAAGTGTAGACAAAATTTTACCCCTAGAGAAGTTTTAGACATAGAACTTAGA
>SNQJ01S0017539.1:121425-133028 GCA_010110895.2 Picea sitchensis | reverse complement strand
ACTTAAATGTTCAAGTACAAGATGATTCAAAATGAAAATGTCTCCTTGGTATATATAGGAGACTAGGAGGTATAATTACAACTAATGGCCTAAAGCTGACATAAATAAAATAACATTACTAATATAATATTCCCCAATTAAGGAGTAATGAGCCAATATTAGGGCTTAACAGGTTATTAACGAACTAATCAATGGAAGCCTAAAACTAAAACCATACACATTACACAAGCTATCAAGGTAAACACTCCTGGAAAAAAACCCCGAAGGGAAAACCAAATCTGAGTTGATTTTAATGATTAAAATCATGGGCTCCCATATTGGGATAATGGCCCATCTGAGGAAAATAAAATGCAACAAACAACATAGCTTACATGGCTGCTATCTCCCTTGTTTCCCCTTTCTCCTTCCTCTGACCCTACCCACTCTCACTCACACTTGGATGAAATGATCTTCACCCAATCAATGAGATCTCCTCACTCTCTGTGTGTCTCATCCTCTCACTTTGGCTTCCTTTTATTATGTTGATTTAAATCTAAATTATAGATCTCTAAAGTGATGAAGGACTGAGATTTAGATATCACCTTCACTTTAGATCTAACAACTAGGATTTAATAAACTCACTTAAGTTACTAATGCCAACAAACTTAGGCATTTAACTTAATTAAACTCACATTAATTAAAAGGTTATTCACTTTGATTAATTAACTTGTAAAGTGAACTTCCTAAGGTTATGAGAGGAATTATGAATGAATTCCACATGCTAAACATCGAGCCTATGTGGAAGTACTTGTCCAATGTTAAATACATCAACACAAAGGAGCTATCAAAAACCCTTTCCAATCTTTCATATCTAACTATCTATTAGCAACTCATCTCATAGAGTCTCATGCTAAAATTACAAAAACAACAACAAATATCATATCAATACCAAACTTGGGGCTATAGCCCTTAAAACTAGTGTCCATCCCATATTTAAGAGATACTTACTTAAATTCTATGATAACAAAATAAAAAAACCTTAGCCACAACGAAATAAATAAAAAATCATAGTTTTTCATGAAAAGGAGGATACTAATAATTTGAAGCCAAACCTTCTCTTTTTTCCTAGATAAACCCTTATCCAAACTCCATTTATAAACCAGTATTTGACAAAGATTTAGCAACAATGTTCATATCCCTGAAAACATGATTGTGAGATATCTTTCTAAAAGTAGTATTGAATCCAATCCATGAACCTCCTTGATTAAAGGGTGTAGAATGTAATTTATACAAACATGTTCCCCCCTTAACCATTTTATCACATTCAAGGAGCCACCAAAAACTTGAATTCTTGTGACCCGCCTTTCACATATCAACATAAGAAAGAGTTTTAAAGCCAATATTTCAACATAATTGTTTTTTCCTTGCCCCGGTCCAACTCTAAATTTTGGACAACGAGATTGATTTATAAACAAGACACCAATTGACCCACAAATTTGAGGATTACCTTGAGTAGCCCCATCAAAATACATCCAAGAACCATCTGTATCCACTACCTCCTTAGATACTTGTCTAGTTGAGATGCCCTATTTTAATTGAGTGAGAGTATTGAGAATACTAAGGCCCTGAGAAGCACACTACAAAAGAGGAATATATATACAAACAAATAGACAAGAATTTCTTAAAATCCATTTGTGTCCCTTCAATTTTCATTCATATTGTAAGAGAGTATGAACATGAAATCATGAGGGGTTTATTTGACCCCTAATTAATCTTACAAAAGGCACACCTACCTTGACCATCTATATTTCTATTCTACAAGTTATCCCAAGTCAAATCCTTATTATTCAACATAATCCACATAAAAATATGATCCTTTGAAGGACAATTGAACTTCTAGTTAGTCCTCCACTACCACGAGGGTTTATCTACTTCCCACCTAATCTTAAGGACTGCTAACCAACTTTTGGGGTATAATCCCCCATTGGGATATTAATCCATATAATCGTGTCTTGTTTTTCAATGATTTTCACATGGATAGACTTGAGTCTTGGAAAAAAAAAAAACTCCACACATGAGCATCCTCTCCTCTGAAACTAAACATGTCGCATTGATCCATTCTTGACCGCAAGTGCTAGAATTACCTTGGTTAGCTATCTAAGATAGCTTATGAAAACTTATATCCATCGTAGCTTGAACCATATGGCCTGGTAGTGTATAATTCAAACCACAAGCCACCCATGGCTCTTCCCCCAATCTAACACAAGTCCTGGATCCCACCTTCCATAAAATTTCTTCCCCAATCAAAGGGAAATCCTGCACTACTACTTTCCAAATGATAGATACATTGTGAAGGATTTTCTAAGGTTTCCAAAACCAATCATCAAGGGAATCAGAGAGATATATTTCTAATAGACCACTTTGCACCATAATCCTTACCCTAAATGAGCCTCCACACATTTTTAGTTACCAATGCCTTTGAAAAAAAGAAAATCTTCTTCAGTCCCCAACCACCTAAATATTTTGGCATTGCCAACCTCTGCCACTTAACTAAGGGATTCATATTTTTTCCTGACAACCAAAATAAATGAATCTAAAGCTTATTCTCCTTAAATTTTCAAGTACACCCTTTGGAATCCAAGAAAGAGACATCCAATAGACTAGAACGGCCTCAAGAACAACCTTAACCAAAACAAGTGTCTCACCCCTAGACAACCAATGGTGATAAGAAAACGATATCCTTTTCTCTACCTTATCCACCAATCAAGACTAGTCATGCTTCAAGTATGCATTCAGTATTAGATAAAACCCTATATACTTTGGACTTGAGTCTAGATCAATATGTTTGAAAGGAAGGATATTGGAAAAATATATCATGCTTTTTTTTACTTCAATACCTAAAAAAGAGATAAAGGATTTCTTAGCATTGATCACCATTCTTGTGGCCATGAATAATTAATCCAGGATCTCCTTGAGATTATGTACATCACTTCTCAGTCCATCATAGAATATTATAATGTCATCAACAAAAAGGAGATGTGAAAAGGAAAAAGAGCCCCTGATCTACACACATTTAAAATTCCCAACCCTGTTTGTTGCAATTAAAGTCTTGTTGATACCTTTAGAAACTATGAGGAAAAGAAGAGGAGACAAGGGGAAACCCTATCTTAAGCCTCTAATAGGTCTCGGAAAAAAATCAGAGCCTACACCCTTAATCATTACAGAGAAATATATAGTGGTCACATAGCTCATCACCCACAAAACTCAATGGTCACAGAAACCTCCTCCAAATTCCTTGGGAAAAAATCAATCGAAGGATCCACCTATGTTGCTAGACCCCACACATCCAAACATATCAAAACAAAAATTCAAGTCCCCTCCTAATGTTATATTCCCCATCCTTAGTAAGTTCCCACTTAAACCTTTCTCCCAATACCTAACCATGTTAGCATAGGGGGGCATAAATGTTCAAAACAACCACCTCCTTTTCCAGTATTTGGGAGTATAAACTGACTCCTATACCTGATTCAAAGGACTAACAATTAGTACACATAAAGGCTCTACTTCTATTGGTAGATATCAAACCTATTGACCTACTTTTAGCATCCAAAAAAATAAATTCCCAACCCACAAACAACTTTTCCAATTCTTAGACTATTGTCCCCACTTCACACATAAGTTCCTACAGGAGAATCAAATGTGGCTTGCGACTATCCACCAGTCTCCTTAAGGCTTGCTTGTTGGGGGGGCTAACAATCCCCCTTAAATTAAAAGATAAACAAATCATTGAGTAACTCCTTTTGGGATATTCAATGCTTTAAGAACCCCGTCAATGGATAATTGTTTATCAGTAGAAACTTCTGAAACAACCCTTTCTTTAGCCAAGAATAGAAATTTGTTTCCCTCTTACCACACTTCTAGTTCCCAATCCCTCATTCAAACCCAAACCACCAACAACACCCCCACTCAAACCAATATCATTCTACCTTCTAGGTCTCAAATTATATGTAGAGTCCCACATTTGAATAGGACTAGAAAGTTCTGAAGAAAACTTGAATTCCCCATAAAAACCCCTCAGACCATCATCAACCAAACCCTCACTCATCAATACTTAAACACAAATAATCACACAATGTTGGGGGGATGGAAACATAGGCCAACTCTAGAAATACCTTTTGGAAAAACACCTAAACCCCAATCACCAGAAGACCATGCATTCAAATTAACCTAGGACCACCATATAAAACCTTGAATGAAGGTGAAGAGAATTTTAAACGACTCAAACTCTTAAAGAAGATACCTTCAAACGAAAATGGAGTCTAGTGGGAGTGAAATTCACCACTTCATGAGAAAGGTCGATGAATGGATCTTCCAATAACACTAGGACTATAATAAAGAGGATTATTCAACAAATCCGATGGAGATGTTACCAATGGAACAAGAGATAAGACTGGAACCATATTTTCCTCTTCTAACTAGTCAAGGTTAAACTTAAAGGGAGTAGGGGGTCTCTTTCCAACTTCCATCTCCAAAAGCATAGGAAAAGGGTTAGAATATCCCCCTAAGGTAACCCACTACTTTGTCCTAAATGAATCATCCATAAAAGACTTGGACAAAAGAAATATATCAAGTCTTCTAGATACTCTTTCATCCCTAACCCTCTTATTCCTCTAGGTTGGTATTACCTTTACAGACTCGCATAAAATAAACCAACCTCCTCCAAATTCCTTGGGAAAAAATCAGTCAAAGGATCCACCTATGATGCTAGACCCCACATATCCAAACATCTCAAAATGAAAGTTCAAGTCCCCTCCTAATGTTATATTCCCCCTTCTTAGTAAGTTATCACTTAAATCTTTCTCCCAGTACCTAACCATGTTAGCATAGCGGGCCTAAATGTTCAAAACAACCACCTCCTTTTCCAGTCCTTGAGAGTATAAATCTACTCCTATACCTGAGTCAAAGGACAAACAATTAATACACATAAAGGCTCTACTTCTATTGGTAGTTATAAAACCTATTGACCTACCCTTAGCATCCAAAAAACAAAATTCCCAACCCACAAACAACTTTTCCAATTCTTAGACTATCACCCCCCCTTCACACATATGTTCCTACAGGAGAATCAAATATGGCTTGTGACTATCCACTAGTCTCCTTAAGGCTTGTTTTTTAGGGGGGCTAACAATCCCCCAGAAATTAAAAGATAAAAAAATCAATGAGTAACTCCTTTGGAGTTATTCAATGCTTTAAGAACCCCATCAATGGATAATTGTTTATTAGTAGAAATTTCTGAAACAACCCTTTCTTTAACCAAGAACAGAATTTTTTTTTCCCTCTTACCACGCTTCTAGTTACCAACCCCTCATTCAAACCTAGACCACCACAACACCCCCACTCAAACCAATAGTATTCTACCTTCTAGGTCTCAAATTATATGTAGAGTCCCACATTTGAATAGGACTAGAAAGTTCTAAAGAAAACCTGAATTACCCATAAAAACCCCTCGGACCATCATCAACCAAACCCTCACTCATCAATACTTAAACATAAACAAACACACAACCCTAGGGGGTTGGAAACATAGGCAACTCTAGAAATACTTTTCGGAAAAATCCCTAAACCCCAGTCACAAGATGACCATGCATTCAAATTAACCCAAGACCCACCATATAAAACCTTATCTGAAGGTGAAGAAAAATTTAAAGGAGTCAAACTCTTAAATAAGATACCTTCAAAAGCAGATGGAGTCCGGTGGGAGTGTGAGTCACCACTTCATGAGAAAGGTCGATGAGTGGATCTTCCACCAACACTAGGACTATAATAAAGAGAAGTCTTCAACAACTCCGACGGAGATGTTACCAATGGAACAAGGGATAAGACTGGAACCAGATTTTCCTGTTCTAACTAGTCAAGGTTAAACTTAAAGGGAGTAGGGGGTCTCTTTCCAACTTACATCTCCAAAAGAATAGGAAAATGGTTAGATTCTTCCCCCTGAGGTAACCCACTACTTCGTCCTAAATGAGTCATCTAGAAAAGACTCAGACAAAATAAATCTATCAAGTCTTCTAGATACTCTTTCATCCCTAACCCTCGTATTCCTTTAGGTTGGTCTTACCTTTACAGACTTGCATAAAATAAACCAACCTCCTCCAAATTCCTTGGGAAAAAATCAATCAAAGGATCCACCTATGTTGCTAGACCCCACACATCCAAACATCTCAAAACAAAAATTCAAGTCCCCTCCTAATGTTATATTTCCTCTCCTTAGTAAGTTCCCCACTTAAACCTTTCTCCTAGTACCCAACCTAGTTAGCATAGGGAGCATAAATTTTCAAAACAACCACTTCTTTTTCCATTTCTTGAGAGTATAAATCTACTCCTAGACCTGAGTCAAAGTACCAACAATTAGTACACACAAAGGATCTACTTCTATTGGTAGTTATCAAACCTCTTGACCTACCCTTAGCATCCAAAAACAAAAATTCCCAATCCACAAACAACTTTTCCAATTCTTAGACTATCGTCCACCCTTCGCACATATGTTCCTATAGCAGAGTCAAATATGGCTTGTGACTGTCCACTAGTCTCCTTAAGGCTTGTTTTTTGGGGAGGCTAACAATCCCGTGGAACTTAAAATATAAACAAATCATTGAGTAACTCCTCTTGGGCTATTCAATGCTTTAAGAACCCCATCAATGGATAAGTGTTTGTCGGTAGAAACTTCTGAAACAACCCTTTCTTTAGCCAATAATAGAAAGGTTTTTTCCCTCTTACCATGCTTCTAGTTCCAAACCCCTCATTCAAACCCAAACCACCAACAACACCCCCACTCAAACCAATAGCATTCTACCTTCTAGGTCTCAAACTATATGTAGAGTCCCACATTTGAATAGGACTAGAAATTTTTGAAGAAAACCTGAATTCCCCATAAAAATCCCTCAAACCATCATCAACCAAACCCTCACTCATCAATACTTAAACATAAATAAGAACACAACCCTAGGGGCTGGAAACATAGGCCAACTCTAGAAATACTTTTTGGAAAAATACCTAAACCCCAATCACAAGAATACCATGCATTAAAATTAATCCAAGACCCACCATATAAAACCTTAACTAAAGGTGAATAAAATTTTAACGGAGCCAAACTCTTAAAGAAGATTCCTTCAAAAGCAGATGGAGTCTGGTGTGAGTGTAAGTCACCACTTCATGGGAAAGGTCGATGATTGGATATTCCACCAACACTAGGATTATAATAAAGAGGACTCTTCAACAACTCTGATGGAGATGTTACCAATGGAACAAGGGATAAGAGTGGAACCAAATTTTCATCTTCTAACTAGTTAAGGTTAAACTTAAAGGGAGTAGGGGGTCTCTTTCCAACTTCCATCTCCAAAAGCATAGAAAAATGGTTAGATTCTCCCCCCTGAGGTAACCCACTACTTCTCCCTAAATGATTCATCCAGAAAAGACTTGGACAAAAGAAATCTATCAAGTCTTCTAGATACTCTTTCATCCCTAACCCTCTTCTTCATCTAGGTTTGTCTTACCTTTACATACTCGCATGAAATAAACCAACCTCCTCCAAATTCCTTGGGAAAAAATCAGTTGAAGGATCCACCTATGCTGCTAGACCCCACACATCCAAACATCTCAAAAGAAAAATTCAAGTCCCCTCCTAATGTTATAGTCCCCCTCCTTAGTAAGTTCCCACTTAAACCTTTCTCCTAGTACCTAACCATGTTAGCATAGGGGGCATAAATTTTCGAAACAACCACCTCTTTTTCCATTCCTTGAGAGTATAAATCTACTCCTAGACCTGAGTCAAAGGACCAAAAATTAGTACACATAAAGGATCTACTTTTATTGGTAGTTATCAAACCTCTTGACCTACCCTTAGCATCCAAAAACAAAAATTCCCAATCCACAAACAACTTTTCCAATTCTTAGACTATCTTCCACCCTTCACACATATGTTCCTATAGAAGAGTCAAATATGGCTTGTGACTATCCACTAGTCTCCTTAAGGCTTGCTTGTTGGGGAGGCTAACAATCCCGTGGAACTTAAAATATAAACAAATCATTGAGCAAGTCCTCTTGGGCTATTCAATGCTTTAATAACCCCATCAATGGATAAGTGTTTGTCGGTAGAAAATTCTGAAACAACCCTTTCTTTAGCCAAGAATAGAAAGGTGTTTTCCCTCTTACCATGCTTCTGGTTCCAAACCCCTCATTCAAACCCAAACCACCAACAACACCCCCACTCAAACCAATAGCATTCTACCTTCTAAGTCTCAAACTATATGTAGAGTCCCACATTTGAATAGGACTAGAAAGTTCTGAATAAAACCTAAATTTCCCATAAAAAACCCTCAAACCATCATCAACCAAACCCYCACTCATCAATACTTAAACATAAACAAGCACACAACCCTGGGGGGATGGAAACATAGGCGAACTCTAGAAATACTTTTTGGAAAAATACCTAAAMCCCAATCACAAGAAGACCATGCATTAAAATTAATCCAAGACCCACCATATAAAACCTTATCTGAAGGTGAAGAAAAGTTTAAAGGAGTCAAACTCTTAAAGAAGATACCTTCAAAAGCAGATGGAGTCTGGTGGGAGTGCAAGTCACCACTTCATGAGAAAGGTCGATGAGTGGATATTCCACCAACACTAGGACTATAATAAAGAGAATTCTTCAACAACTCTGATGCAGATGTTCCCAATGGAACAGGGGATAAGACTCGAACCAAATTTTCCTCTTCTAACTAGTCAAGGTTAAACTTAAATGGAATAGGGGGTCTCTTTCCAACTTCAATCTCCAAAAGCATAGGAAAATGGTTAGAATCTCCCCCCTGAGGTAACCCACTACTTTGTCCTAAATGATTCATTAAGAAAAGACTCAGACAAAGGAAATCTATCAAGTCTTCTAGATACTCTTTCATCCCTAACCCTCTCATTCCTCTAGGTTGGTCTTACCTTTACAGACTCGCATGAAATAAACCAACCTCCTCCAAATTCCTTGGGAAAAAATCTGTCAAAGGATCCATCTATGCTGCTAGACCCCACACATCCAAACATCTCAAAATAAAAATTCAATTCCCCTCCTAATGTTATGATCCCTCTCCTTAGTAAGTTCCCACTTAAACCTTTCTCCCAGTACCTAACCATGTTAGCATAGGGGGCAATAATGTTCAAAACAACCACCTCTTTTTCCAGTCCTTGAGAGTACAAATCTACTCCTAGACCCAAGTAAAATTATCCAAGTGGATATCGGTGGCCACCCATGTATTCCACTGGATCGAAAAATAGTTTTCCACCTTGGTAGTTTTTTGACAGTTTTTTGGGTTCCAAACTTCTGGGGTCATTTTGAGGCCCTAAACGATGTTTTTTGGGGATTTGGGGCCAAGGTGACTACCATAACCATTGAACTGGCCAGTTGAAAATCGTTCTTATCGGTTAGACCTTTCAAACGGGCTATCGTGCGCCTAAAACGGAGATCGTATGCAAAATTTACGACCCCGGGAAGTTGATGTACTAACTTACCCCAACAAGGCCTACATGACTTTTGGCGCTTCATATCCTAGGGTTAGGTTTTTTGATGTCTAGGATTTTGGCATTCATATTTATTGTAAAAAGGCCTTCAGAGCCTCATTGTAGTCATCTTCTTGTGAATGAGCGTAGTCGTCACATCTCTTCTCAGAGATAAGCCGCCACCATTCCAGCGAATAATATTTTAACATAAAATTAACTTTAATTAGTCAAACAAACACCAACTTCCTAAAACCTAGGGTTTACCTCATTATTCCAACTAACTAACATTAATTTTGACAAAACTATCATCGCTTAGATTAATTATACCTCCTTAATACTAGGGTTTCCTCATTATTAAACCTTAATCAACGTAAAATTAATAGGGTTTTTACCAAAACTCCCGGTCAACCCTAAATTTCTCCTAAAAAGAGGGTTTCACCCAGCCAAAACGCAGTTCTTTCACCCGCCTCATCACTATTTAATATAGGCTCTTCTCTCACTATCTTTCTCAGACTTTTTTGGTCCTGATGATGGATCCTGTTATGGATCCGAAACGTCGACAACCAGATGTCTTAAATACTGTGGTTCTTCCGACAATCTCTGAACAACATTTGTCTTGTTTAAGCTATATTTTTCTCTCTTTTTCTCCATAATCACTCCTACGAGTTTGATACAAATAGGCTTCATCATAATGGTTATGTAGTTCCTCTTTTGTGGCACTTGTTGTGTGGGTCTGTGTGAAATTATATTTATTGTAGTTTCTTGGAAATACTTTTAGAGCTAAAAAGAAATTCTTTGACATTGTTTTTCTCCTCCTCCTTTAAATATGAGTAAATTAAGGCACGTTGTCCAGGAGAAAAATTTGTGCTTTCCACAATTCAGTTTGTTTTTAATATCATTTAATTATTTCTTATTTTTTACCATAATTCATCCTAATAGTTTGATAGAAATTGGTTTGATCATAATATCTAGTTTCTCTTCTGTGGCATGTGTTGTGTGGGCATGTGTGAAATGATGTTTATTGGATGCCTTTAAAACTAAAAAAACATTGAGGCATGTTGCCCACAAGCTAAAATTGTTTAGACAACTCAATTTTGTGCTTGAGACAACTCAATTTTTTTTAATATCTTTTAATTATTTTCTTATCTTTTCCCATAATCCATTCTACTAATTTACCACAAATTGATTTGATCATAATAATTATGTAATTCCTCTTTTGTGGAACTTGTTGTTTAAAATGAATGAAATTACAATAAAACACACCCATTTTGTGATAGGATGGAATTGTGTTTTACTTATTTTCTTATTTTTTCCCATAACCCATCCCACGAGTTTGACACCAATTGGTTAATCATAATAGTTATGTAATTATTAAAAGTATATACTTTAACACATGCATACATGATAACATATTTTTGAGACAAAAGACGAGTAATTACCGATCAAAATCGAAAGCAGTTAGACAAGCAACTTTGACACGATACACGTCGCCTCACCTTCGAGGCAAATTATGGGGTTTTCAAGGTTAAACTTACTCACCCCAGTTAATAACTACTTTTCCTTTTTTCCCAGAAATGTGGCCAAAACTTACTCACCCCGGTTAATAACTACTTTTCCTTTTTTCCCAGAAATATGGCCAAACAGTGCACTGGAGTACGAAATAAGTTTTACCACGTAAACCAGGTAAGCATTGTTGAAAGCCCCGCCATAAAAATGGTAATTAAGGTATTCCATCAATTGAGCTACCATGCGCTTGCCCACAATTCATCCCTCCATTCTTTAAAAAAAAATGGAAATAGATATCTATAAATATATATACATGAACATCTGAATGATACGCTACTCTGCTTTATACCTAGAGCTGTCTCTACAGAAAGTTGAAAAGATCAACTCCTAGTCTCGATCTGCGGTCACGCCCGTCACTGACAGCGGCATTGTCTGTGCGGTTTTTTGTTTTTAAGGTATGAGGCAAACCCTTTTATTCTGAAAATTTTCAAGTGTTTTGCAATAAACGGTTACGATTGCTCTCGAGTTTTGGGTTAATTTTGCTCTGAGTTTTTCATAGAGATGGGGAGCCTGGA
>SNQJ01S0017539.1:83244-119351 GCA_010110895.2 Picea sitchensis | reverse complement strand
ATGACTGAGTGAGGTGACATACATGAAACAATGTGGAGCTAAAGAGTTTTGGTTGGGAGCACGTGGAAGATCTGACCGTTAGAGAATTATTGGGTGTAGAGTTCATGGGTTAGAGGATCTATGCCGACATAAGGTGGTGTAGCCACCATGACTTTGCTACAGAACAAGTCGCGGGGACATATGTGAGTAGTGTGGAAGTGCCAAGGGAGTATTCGACAACTGTAGAACAACCCCCAACTGCCAAACAACACCATCATGTGGAGCAAGCAGGCCACCAATCAACATATAAGGGCAGTCGATAAGGCTGTAGAGTTTCCTAGCAGAAGTCCAGTAGGGGCCACAGGGCTAAGATAACCGCCGAGAATCCCACCGAGTAGAGGGTAGAGGTCCAAGCACATTTTCTAGTAGCCTTGGGCACAGATAGTCGGGCATCTCCCAAAAAGGACTCGGGCAACATAAAACAAATACCCAAGTGTTGAGGAACAGATATGAAATTATCTTACTCAATCATTTTCGGATCTTGCTTGGCTAAGGAAAGATAGTACAGAATGTTACCCTATGTTTATAGCCTCAAAAAGTGTTTCCCAATCCACAAGTATTAATTACAAGGGCTTAGGCTGATTTTTTTAATAAAAGATTGTTGCAAAAATATAACATTTTTATACAATTTTCTGAATATATGAGATTGCAAAAGAAAATGTGGAGATCAAAAGAAAAAATACCAAGTCACATATGAACACATATGAGAAAAAATAGTAATCGATTTATTTCATTCCAAGAAATCAAAAGAATTGTTCTCTTTACAAAATCCTTGTGAGGGGCATGGACTTAGGTCAAACTTAGATATCCCCAATGAAAACCATACAAAAGGACTCTAACAAGAAGTAAAAACTGAACTTTAAAATCTGGATCAACTTGCCATAGACTGCTGCCCACTTGACTCTGCACAATATCCTTTATCAGTCATGAAATTTAATTCATAAACAGACAAGTCTACACAAACTATCAAAGATAGATCAACACCTTTGAAAACAAGCATCTGAATGATATGATTCAGCTTTGAACCTTGTTGTTTGCAATAGGACCCTGCTGTCATAAAAGAGAATTAGGCCTTTGATGAATTGAAGAATGAATGAAAACTGAACTATCTCAATAAAATTCAAGAGAAAACCTTAGTATGCTTTCTCCTTCTATTCTCCTCTTGTTTTTCCTTCTCATTTGGCTTTTATGCATTCCAAATTAGTTGAAGTAGTTTAACTACTTCATTTAGTTAAGTTAACTAAAAATCAACTAACTTTTAGTTTAGGGGAAAAATTAATAATAATAATAATAATAATAATAAGGGTTTTTTAATAAATAATAACTAGTAGGTGGGACCCCTCGTGACTCCCTTTAATTTCCTTAACAAAAATAAACATAACTAGACAATAAATCAGACACACCCCTCCTTGTGGCTCCCATAATCATTTCCATAATTTGAAAATTAAATATCAATGATATTTCAAATCATATCCAAACATATAATATCTAAATATCCAAAAATAGTATTTGTCCAAAACATTCAACAGTCCACTGTCCTCAATAAAACAATAATAAAGTATAATAAAAAACTGTATTTGCCACTTTGAGAGGCAATTTTTCCTTTGTTGCTGCTATCCCCTTTTGAATTCTCTGAATTAGCCTTAGGCTGTGTATAGCCTTGAGGCTTGATCTCATTGATGACATGAGAACAATCATCTTTCAAGTGCATATGGGATGAAACATATTTGGATGAATCACTTGAAGGAGAGGAGGGGGCAACAACAATTTTTCCTTTATCATGCATATGGTGGGCTTCGATTTTGAGTCTTTTGCTTGCGTGGGAGGACTATACAGGTGAGTGTGTAGGGGAAATCTAGAAATTTGGGTTAACATATGGAGGAGGAGCAGGTAAAGACAAATTTGGCTAGCCACGATGGTGGGAGACTGCTGGGTGAATAATCTCCTGCCATTCGTCGTTCTCGGGAACTTCAGGTTGCAGAGAAACATGAGGGGGTACATGGATACCATGGACATGTTGGGGATAGAAAGGAGGCCTCTCCGGTCTAGGTTGGACTACCCCTTGTCCAATCCAATTGAAAAATCCAGCTTGGAAAATATGGTTTAACTCTTGAGGATATGCATTGGAATGTATTGAGAATTTGGGCTTTCTGGCCCCCCTATTCCAATTCCCTCTACCCTTATTATTTCGGCCATGAATTCCTCTGCTGAAGAAGCTCATCCTGTATGCATCAATTATTAGAAACTATCTTCTTAAACAGACCATACATGACATTCTCTTACTATGAAACAAAGTTTAGCTCAACAATCACATCAGACCCATGCAATCCAATCCATAAAATTCATTTAATAATTGTCAATGAGCAGGGGGTGAATTAAAGTTCAGGGATATTTGAGGGGATTGTATTGAGCGAAAAAGTGAGAAAATGAAAGGGAGTAAGAACACGATTATTACTCAGCAATTCATTAAACAATCGAATGTGCAACAATAACCAAAACATATCAACTGTCATCTATCTCTGTGTTATTTCTTAATCGTCGTAATACAAAGTTTTAATTCAATTTTAAAGAGTAGGGTGTGCAAAATGAATCTGGGATCATGAGGGGATTTGTAATGAGAGAAAAAGTGAGAAAATGACAAGGAATTAAATTGATACTGTTCATAAAATAATTAGCTCAATCAATTATCATAACTGTGTTCAAATTGTAATCCAAAAAACATCCATCTTAGGACCAAAACATTCACTGTTCCTCCATTGTATACAAAACTGCTTGTTGTCCCAATAATTAAATTTCCCAGAATTATTTTATATATAACGTTCTGTACAGTTATAACTTATGAAAACCCTTCCTATTCAACAATATTGTATATACTAACGATGATCTCTTCCTTTTAAAATAATCAAAACATGCACAACAATTCTGTTTCAATTACTAAAACAACTGAGAGGGGGGGGGGTGAATCAGTTGTTACTGTGATTAAACAATATTATGTCTATTAAAACATTTTTTCAATCTTCTCCAAGTGTCCATCAAGATTATACAAGATATGAACAACAAAAATAATAAACATCAGTCAAACATATGATATACATAGAGACATGTTTTCACGAGGAAACCCATAAAGAGAGAAAACTTCTTCTTCTTTGAATTATAGATAGTATTTTATGTTTTGTACATCATCTGTATTTGAGAACCAACTCAAAATGAGGCTACAACCTCTTCTTTAACAAGATGCAACTTGTAGAGAGCACCAACCCTTAAGTTTCTCTAGCACCCACTAGTAAGAAGCATATTTGATCTTTATGATCTCCAACACCAATTGGATGGAAGCACCTACTTCCACTAATACAAGCACCAACTTGCATACATAAAACTCTATGTTTTCCCTAGCTCCACCCTGCCACCCTGTTTTCTAGCCACAACTAGATGGAAGATACAACTCCCAATATTCAAGCACCAACTTGAATAACATAGGACCAAAATCCTCCCTAGCACCTGCCTACACCCCTGATTATAAATAATTGATTGAATAATCAACAATACAGATATATCAATTCTTACCACTTTTTCTTTGTTCTGCAATTCTTCTCTGCTTTTGTCTGTTCTGCAATTCTGCTTTGCTTCTTCTTCTGTTATGTTCATACTTGGCTCGAATTCCTGTCTCTTTCTATCTTCTATTTCTTTGTTCCTCTCATGCCCTTTGGTTTGTGTACATTCTACTCTCTTCACTTATTATGTTCAATCCAAATTTAGTTTTTTATCTCTGAGTTTGATCTCACATTGTGCATACTGTAATTTTCATTTCTCATAGTTCAACTCATTTTTTTTCCAGTGAGAACAACTAACCTAACTCAAGTCACGACCTTTGTCTTTTATACAAATGAATCAATTTCATTACACCTCACATCTCCAAGAGAAACTTCCAAGCAACCAAATCGCCAATCACCCAAGAAATATGATTCAGTTCTGCTAACTGAATCGTAACTGATCAATAATCCATGAAGTGTAACAGTAACCCTTCAATTAGATTGTCGAGATAATCAACGCCGTTGGATTAAACACGCAGAGACTTTCTGATTTATCAAATATGTTCCTCAAGAAATTTACCTGCGCGAACTAGCACCAGGCGTGTTTCTCCGCACATGCCCACTCGTTGTGACCATACACCAAACAAAAATCATTTCGCGTTTCAGGTGATCGACTGTGAGTCACCTCGATTTTTCCAACTCGTGAAACTCCGAAGTGGAACCTAACAACACTAGCTCCTTCCCTTCTCTTCCGCTAATGTCACCACTGGCTGTGACCACAACCCTATTCAAAAATGAATTTCACGATTTCGCATCTCCGATGTGGAGCCTAATGACATGCTAGCTCCTCCCTTAATCCAACGATGATGTGACCTTGGCTATGACCATGGGCCAAACATTTCAACGCTTCACGTTTTGCGAGCTTGCTAACTTAGTTTGCAGAGTCAGTTCAACGGTCCAGATCTTATCGCGATCCAAGGGCTCAGATCTTTTTGTGACTTCACATTTCACAATGTCAGAGGTTAGCTCACCTCCCTTCTTTCGAGTTCTAAACTCGTGATTTGCTAGATCAACAATCCAGACTCTCCCTTTGATCGACGACTGCGATCAAATCACGATTTTGCATGTCAGGCATTTGGATGTGAGTCAAGCCTGACTCTCCCGTCTTCCGTTTTTTCGAAACCTGCTCCAGATCAACGACCCATGATCCTCGGTGATCCGACGGACCAGATCATTTTGCGACTTCACGTTTCGCGAGTTCCTACTACTCTCACCTTTGACTTCTCCAGCTTACGAGTCAACGAAATGTTGATCTCTCGCCACATGTCCTGTGAATCCAACGGCTCAGATCATTTCGCGACTTCGCATTTTGCGAGTTCCTACTACTCTCACATTTGACTTCTCTAGCTCGCGAGTCAGTGACATGTTGATCTCTCACCACATGTCCTCTGAATCCAATGACTGCTCGTCCTTCACGCTCCAATCCGACAACTGACGTCTAATCTCCTCCTCTACGCTCTTTTGAGTGTCCTCGTTGTTTTTCTCCTCATTGTTGTTCTCCTCGTTGTTGTTCTTTCCATCAATATTCTGAGTGTCATTGCTGTTGTTCTTTCCATTAATGACAAACACATTCTTTTCCTGAAAAATATGCCAACAATCTCCCCCTTTGGCATTGATGGCAACCCCGGAAGGCTGCACCTGCACTGATTTGTTGTAGCATCCAGACAATTAACCACAACTTTTCTCCCCCTTTGTCATCATTGTCAAAGAAAATATGCTCCCCCTGAGCTGTTACAATACTTACCAAAAATACAATAGATATTCAATAAGTACTCCCCTGACAAGGTGAACATATTAGACAAAAGAAGATATGACCCCCAACTTCTGACAAATATATTCAAATGGTGTTGTTGCTAATGGTTTAGTAAAGATATCATCTATCTGTTCTGTGGAAGGAATATAATTCAACTGAACAACTCTGTTTGTAAATTGTTCTATGAGAAAATGGTATTTTATTGGTATATGCTTAGTCTTTGAATGAAGTACAAGATTCTTGGAGACACTAATTGTATTGGTGTTATCACAGTGAAGTGGGATGGGATCAATATAAGTTACCTTCAAATCTGCAAGAGTTTATATCATCCATAAAATCTGAGTGCAACAAGTAGGAGCAACAATGTACTCTACCTCTGTAGTTGATAAGGAAATAGATCCCTGCTTCTTACTAATCCATGCTACTAACGAGTTACCCAGGAAGAATGAACCTCCACTGGTGCTCTTTCTCTCATCCACACAATTTACCCAATCAACACCTGAATAAACAGTTAACTGAAAATTCTGATTTCTAGGATACCACATACCATAAGTCATTGTGCCCTTCAAATATTTGAATATCCTCTTGACAACTGCTAAATGACTTTGTTTAGGAGCAGACTGATAACGACCTACCATTCCAACAGATTGCATTATATCAGGACGAGATGCTGTGGTGTACAAAAGTCTTCCTATCATTGATCGATATGTTCTTTGATCAACATCAGGTGACATATCATCTTTACTGAGCTTGCAACCAACCACCATAGGTGTACTAACCGGAGAGGAATCATCCATCTGAAACTTCTTCAACGTCTCTTTCAAATACTTTTCTTGAGAGATAAATAACCCTGCATAACTCTGATTTATTTGTAAACCAAGAAAATATGACAGCTCTCCTATCATGGACATTTCAAAATCTGTTTGCATGGAATTAGCAAACCACTGAACAACATGATTATTAGTACATCCAAAAATAATGTCATCTACATAAACCAAAACAACTAATAAATCATCACCTTTGGACTTAATGTATAAATTACTGTCAACAATACCTTTCTTGAACCCTTTGTCCTGTAGGCATAGTCAGGATTATCTTTCATTGAAAATCCTCCAGGTTTCTCCATATATACTTCTTCCTCTATATCTCCATTAAGAAATGTTGACTTAACATCCATCTGATATACTTTAAAGTTCTTATGACATGAATATGCAAGAAACATTCTGATGGATTCCAATCTTGCCATTGGTGCAAAGGTTTCATCAAAATCCTGTCCTTCAACTTATGCATACCCTTTACAGACCAATCTGGATTTATTCCTAACAATTTGTGCTTTTTCATTCATTTTATCCTTGAATACCCATTTGGATCCTATTACATTCTTATCTTCAGGTCTAGGAACAAGCTCCCAAGTGTTGTTCTTCTCAATCTAATTAAGCTCTTCATTCATAGCTCTAATCTAATCATCATGCTTTCTTGCTTCATAATTTTTTTTAGGTTCAGTCATAATAGGAAAGGAATCTGGGATTGTTCTGAGTCTTTAATCAATTTCCTTCTTGTTTGAACTCTTTTATTCATATCTCCAATTATCTGATTTTCAGGATGATTCTTTCTAACAATTTTGAGAGGTGGTTTTGTTTCTGTCTACTTATTTGAATCTGCCTAAGTATTTGTATCTTCCTTTGAATCATAGTCTTCTCTTTCTGATTCTTGGACCTGTTCATCTTCAACTTCAACTATATCTTCTGTGGTTTATTCAACACTGCTTACATCTCGTACCGATATTTCTTCATCAACTTTTATGTCAATACAATCAACCAGTTTATGCATCCTCTTATTATAGCATCTGTATCATTTACTATTTGTAGAATATCCAAAGAAGATACCTTCATCAGCCCTGTCATCATATTTACCGATATTTTCATCATTATTCTTGATATAACACTTACTCCCAAAGACTTTAAAATTCTTGATTGAAGCAGGTCTTCCAAACCATAGTTCATAAGAAGTCTTGTCACTGTGTGGCCTAAGATGAGCTTTGTTAAGAATATGTATAGTTGTATGAATTGCTTCCACCCAATATGTCTGAGCAATATTCCTTTCATTCATCATTGATCTTTCCATTTGTTGAACTAATCTATTATGCCTCTCAACTACTCCATTTTGTTGTGGAGTCCTTGGAATAATATACTCTCTTTTGATCCCATTTTTATCACAAAACTCTTTGAAATTCCATGAAGTAAAATCTCCTCCTCTATCAGACCTTACTGCCTTCAATCTTTTTCCTGTTTGATTCTCAGTCAAAGCCTTAAACACTTTGAATTTTTCGAATGCTTCAGACTTTTCCTTCAGAAAGGCAACCCATGTTAGTCTAGAATAATCATCAATAATCAACATGAAATAGTTTTCTTTTCCTGTACCTTCCTTCCTTGATGGTCCACATAAATCCATATGTACTAACTGAAGAGGTTTTTCTGTAGAAGGAAAGTTCTTAGTTTTAGATTTGAATTGTGTCTAAGTAAGCTTTCCTATTTGGAAAGGTTTACAAAGAGAATCATATGGCTTTGATATCTTTGAAGATCTTTTACTGCTTATTGTTTCTAAGTTTGATTATATGATCCAAAATTTAGGTGTCCAAGTCTCTTATGCCATAGACAACTTTCATCATACTTGCTTAAGTGACATTTTTCTTTTTATTTTAAAGAAACATAGACATTGTTTTACGTTCTTATGCCTTTTGCAATCGGTTGTCCACAATTCCATGATTTTTATTATACAATCTTTATAAAACAACTTCACATCTCGGTCCGCAGGACTTAGTGACACTAAAGAAAATTATGTTTCAGGACCATCTACAAACAACACATCTTGAGCTTTCCCTTTGCCATTACTCAAACTTACCATTCCTTTACCCTTTATTTTTCACGGTGCATCATTTCAAAAGTTACATTCTGATTTGCTTTCACTTAGAGCTAGAAACTTACTTTTGTCTCCAATCATATGTTTGGAACATCCACTATCAATATACGAGGGATTCTTTTGTCTTTGGGATGATATGCTTAATCCACACTTGTCATTTTCTTTCTTCTTCCAAACCTTAGGATATTTTCGACAACAAGATTCCGTCGACATAGTTCCTTAAGTGGCAGTCTGCATGTCCATAGTATGAGTCTTAACGATACGGATTTCCTTAGATAACATATCATAATGGTGTTATGCTCATAAAATGTTGTTATGATTAACTTTGCATCTTTCCAGCCATCACATGATTTGTAGTCTGTGGTTATTTGTTGCCGGATTTGTCTCAATCTTTTGTGGCGAGATAATTATTCCTTGGTATCTTGATTACTCATATCTAAATATTAAATAACAATTTCTGACTTTGTGACCAAAAGTTAGAGGAGGAAAAACAATATCCATAGAAAATCAACTTGTACACGGAAAATCGTTGTCTTCCTTGGCCGAGTCGATTTATTCCATCTTGATGATTTCTTTGACGGAAGATGTGTTCGTTATTTCTTTGATATCTGGTCGGGTTGGTACTTTTTCTTTCATTCCTTCTTGGTGATTGATTATCTTTCTCTGTTTCTGCAGAGTGGTTGTTATCAATGATTGTATATTTGACAAACTTTAGTAGTTTTGTGTTACTTGGCTGATCACTACTTGATGCTTCTTCATAGCAAACCATATTTCAACTTTGGATTCCTTTCTTGATTTAGAATGGAGGTTGATACTTAGAAGGCTTCAATAACGACATATTTTTGGTGATACAATGCCTTAAACTTCTCCACATCTCACTTTCTAGTTTTTACTATCTCTTCTTCAAGGCTTCACATCTGGCTTTCTTCTCGATAACTATTGTTTGAGAATTTCCTCTATTTTATTTTCCTCTTCTAACTCCACTTTTTATCAGAACAAAGTATTCCTCATGTTTTTTACCATTCATTTTAAATTTGCATCAATATTTGTTTTTGTTTTCTCTTCTTAAATGGGAGTCATCAATTTCTTCCAAAGCCTTGATTAATTCACCTTCCATATCCACTTAACTTCTTCGTCATCCATGTCACCTCATGTGTGTTCATCATCAGATCTCCCATAGCCATAAGCATAAAATCATTCACTTTGTCTTCTGAGGATGAATCGATATCTATATATTAATGTACGAGAATTAGATCATTGTTTGCACACAAACTTTTCTTTTACTATATTTCTTAGAATTTGTATTCTTTTCATCATCAGGTTGGTCCTTTTTCTTTTGAGGACCTTAGATGCAAAATGACCTATCTTACCTGATTAAAACATTTGAAGGGCATCTTGCCTTGATATTTTTCTTGATCCTTTCTTTAACCTTCTCACAAATTTTGCCTCAATATCATCTAATTCTTAATCAATATTCTTATGCGCTTTAAAGATGCTTCTCTAGTGATGGATTTATCTTTGCTAATTCTCATTTCATATGTAGTTAGAGTTCTAAGAAGTTGATCAATATCTGAGGAGTTTAAAAGATCATTTAGTTCTTCTATTGCTTAGGAACTTTTGGATTAAATCTATCAGAGATCTTAAAATCTTGTGAACTAAAATGCATCTTCAATCTTCTCACCAAGACCCTTCATGGCATTCCACAAGCTCTTCAACTCTTAAAAATACTTACTAGCTGTTTCATCCTCATTCATATTTAGTTGTTCAAGTTTCAATCTATATGTTTGAAGTTTGGCATCTTTCTACTTTCTCATTTCCTTCATAGCGCTAATAGTTTATCCCACATTGCTTTGGCCGATTCAAGATACATCACCTTTACAAACTTCGGCACAACAGAGTCCATTCCAAGATAGCATTCATTGCCTTTGCATTGAAGCTAAATTCGAACTTATCATCTTTAGAAGCTATCACAACAGGCTTTATATATCCAACTTCTACTACATCCCAAACATCAACGCACCCTAAAGGCCATTGTGTTTGTTCTCATTCTTTCGAGGAGACTATATTTGTTCCATCAAGCGAGAGAGGCTTGTGGTTGAAGTCCTTCATGACTTGTCATGTTTTAATCTTCGGTCGACCTTTAAATAAAAGGAACGTACTTTCGTGCCAATTGTTGAAATTGCTAAGACAACTAAGAGGGGGAATCCAGTTTTTACCGTGCTTAAACAATATTGTGTCTATTAAAACATTTTTTCAATCTTCTCCAAGTGGCCATCAAGATTATACAAGATATGAACAACAAAAATAATAAACATCAATCCACACATATGATATACACATAGACATATTTTCACGAGAAAACCCATAAGGGAGAAAACCTCTTATTCTTAGAATGATAGGTAGTCTTTTATGTTCTGTTCATTATCTATCTTTGAGCACCAACTCCAAAATGAAGGCTACAACCTCTTCTTTAACAAGTTGAAACTTGTAGAGAGCACCAACCCTCAAGTTTCTCTAGCACCACTAGAAAGAAGCATATTTTCCCCTTATGATCTCCAACACTGGCTGGATGGAAGCACCTACTTTCACTAATACGAGCACCAACTTCATACATAAAACTTTATTAACCCTAGCTCCACTTACGACACCTTACGTTTTCCCGATACAGCTAGATGGAATATACAACTCCTAATATTCAGAACCAACTTGAATAATAGAGGTACAACTCCTAATATTCAAGAACCAACTTGAATAATAGAGGACCACAATTCTCCCTAGCACCTCACTACCCCCTGATTATAAATAATTGATTGAATAATCAACAATACAGATATATCAATTCTTCTTTGCTTCTGTCTGTTCTGCAATTCTTCTTTTCTTTACACTTCTTCTGTTATGTTCATACTTGGCTCAACTTCCTACCTCTTTCTATCTTCTCTTTCTTTGTTCCTCTCATGCCCTTTGGTTTGTGTACATTATACTCTCTTCACTTATTCTATTCAATCCAGCTTTAGTTTTTCATCTATGAGTTTGATCTCACACTGTGCATACTGCAATTTTCCTTTCTCACAGTTCAACTAATTTTTTTGTTTCCAGTGAGAACAACTAACCTAACTCAGTCACAACCTTTGTCATTTATACAAATGCATCAATTTCCTTACACCTTTCATCTCCAAGAGAAACTGCCAAGCAACCAAATCGCCAATCGCCCAAGAACTATGATTCAGTTCTGCTAACTGAATCGTAACTGATCAATAATCCGTGAAGTGTAACAGTAACCCTTCGATCAGATTGCCGAGATAATCAACATCGTTGGATTAAACACGTAGAGACTTGTTGATTTATCAAATATGTTCCTCGTGAACTTTACCTGCGCGAACTAGCACCGTGTGTGTTTCTCCCCACATGCCCACTCGCTGTGACCATACTCCAAAAAAAAGTCGTTTCGTGATTTCGCATTTCAGTTGATCGACTGTGAGTCACCTCGATTTTCCCAACTCCCAAAACTCCAAAGTGGAACCTAGCAACACTAGATCCTTCCCTTCTCTTCTACTAATGTGACCACATCCCTATTGAAAAAGGCATTTCGTGATTTCACATCTCCGATGTGGAGCCTAGCGATGTGCTAGCTCCTCCCTTAATCCAACGATGATGTGACCTTGGCTATGACCACGGGCCAAATATTCGAGCGCTTCGCGTTTCACGAGCTTGCTAACTTAGTTTGCAGAGTCAAATCAACAGTCCAGATCTTATCGTGATCTAAGGGCTCGGATCTTTTCGCGACTTCGCATTTCGCTATGTCGGAGGTTAGCTCACCTCCCTTCTTCTGAGTTCTGAACTCGCGATTTTCCAGTTCAATGGTCTAGACTCTCCCTTTGATCGACGGTTGCGATCAAATCGTGATTTCGGGTGTCATGCATTTGGATGTGAGTCAACCCTGACTCTCCCGACTTTCATTTTTCCAAAACCTACTCCAGATCAATGACCCATGATCCTCGGTGATCCGACGACCCAGATCATTTCGCGACTTCACATTTCACGAGTTCTTGCTACTCTCACCTTTGACTTCTCCAGCTCCCGAGTCAGCGAAATGTTGATCTCTTGCCACATGTCCTCTGAATCCAATGGCTCAGATCATTTTGCGACTTCGCATTTCGCGAGTTCCTACTACTCTCACCTTTGACTTCTCCAGCTTGTGAGTCAATGAAATGATGATCTCTCGCCAAATGTCCTTTAGATCCAACGGATGCTCGTCCTTCGCACTCTGATCCGATGGCTGAGGTCTAATATCCTCCTCTGTGCTCTTTTGAGTGTCCTCGTTGTTGGTCTTGCCATTAATCTTTTGAGTGTCATCGCTATTGTTCTTGCCATCAATGACAAGCACATTCTTTTCCTAAAAGATATGCCAACAAATTCTTGGTATATTATACTCAACATTCATCCCCGATAATCAATAATACACCATGATAAACAATCAACAATCATTTTTCTTTAATCAACAATCATTCTTCTTTAATCAACAATTGAGCCCAATCTAGTATACATGGTTTCCTTTAAAACAAACATGGACAGACTTAAAAGCATGCCCAATCATACACAAGTGTCTTCTCTCATATCATCGACACAATCTTGAATCAACAACATCAGTCATGCGAAATATAAAACTCGAGCTAGATATATGTGTGTATCAACATATATAAAATTCTTTTTAAACAATTTGATAGTCTGCATGATGATTTCAATATAATCATATCGTGTATGAAGCGAACAGAACTAGATTGACACACATGCATCTCTTTTTACCTTGCCAAAACCCTGATCAGACTTAGTAAAACTCACACAGGTGTCTTCTTATGCAATCAAGACCACGCTAGATAAAACATAGTGATCGAAACCATAAACAAATAGAAAGGCAACTCTCGACTGTATGCAACCACTCATTTCCATTCTTATTTGTTCAAACAAATTCATCATAGAAGGACCAGACAGAGACTCGACCAAGAGGATAGGTTTATAAATGAGAGATCACTTGTCTTTAAAATTCCATAACCATTTAACCGATAACCTAATACTTGACAAACCCTAGAAGGTGCCCGAGGAGAACAAAGGTATTCAGAGTCCAAGTCGAGCTCTTTAAAAATTAAATCTAGAGAGGCAACAAAACTTGCTTGCCCTTTTAAAACATAGAGAGATAGTGGTCTTCCAAATCCTCATATCCATTTTACCATTGATTAACAACCACATGCCACAATGTAATCTTGAAACAGAGAGCCACGCTCTTCTAAAAAAATACATTCTTTCATCTTATACCTTCAAGCCTTCAACATAATCATAAGTGAAGGTCGAGGAGAGAAAAGGTGATCCAAGTAAAACAACCCAATTGCACAAAGGTGCCTCTAACACTTTGCAGAGAGGAACAAGGGTTAGATTAAATAGTGGAGGGTATTCAAATACAACGAGATGATGTGTCTTTCGAATCACTCGAGAGGTTGATAACTTTTGACAACAACAAGAGTGGGACTTCAGAACACATAGTCATCGTAATGGAAGAAACGAGAGGAGTGGTGTGTGGAAGCTCTTCGTATCCTCCTATCCATTAAATACACATGCCTGGATTAACATTCAGGGCCAACCAAAATTGTGTTTTTGGAAAGCTTCCAGCAACAAGACAGTAAGAAATGACCATCAACAACAACTCGGGGTTTAAACAAGGAACACACCAACTGCCGACAATTTCTCTGCAACTGGATGATGATTACCACAACAACCGAGAGGGAAACGAGTTGACAGACACCGATACACAGAACGGTGATTACAAACCCTCAACCATCAAAGTCAGAGCCTTATTGCACCACTGTCATTATCATTTCACAGAGACCCATCATAAAAACCACACTGAATGAGAAAAAAACCAATGTGCAACCTTTATAACAATAATACCCATTTCTTTTCTTACAATTACCAACATTTTACAGTCATCACATAGAGCCATAACACCATATATACACACAGTCGAAAAACTCAAGAAATCACAGAATCCACGGATCATTGAGCCACCATTTGGTTCATAAAATAGAGATTCCATCATGGATGGAAAGTTCAGAGCCATACCTATGATAAAATCGTTTCAATGGTGAACAGGTTGAGTTTTCCCTTGCTAATATTGGAAACGTGGAGCTTCACAACCAACAGAGCAACAACGCAACAATGCAAAAAATCTAGGGTGACATGCGATAGGGAATGTTTGGAGTGCCATCTAGTAAATGCACGTCGCTTCCTCACCTTTCGCCATTCAATTCCATGTACGAGACAACCCAATAAACATAACATACGCCATTAAATCAACCATATAACCAATGCATAATCAATGTCAATCCATCGTAAGATATGATACCATATATGTTTCATAGTGCGCCACCCGAGATATCTCATATCTCTACGTTAACATTTACCAATACTCCACACAATAATCACATCAACATTGCTATATGTGCCTCCATTCAAATTTAATAAAATTTGCATAGTCCTTTAACCAAACAAATAGCATAATAGCTAGGACTAACACTTGTACCCATTAATTCTTTCATTCGAAGTTTGCATGTAGTCTTTTATCATATCTCAAGGATTAATACATAGTTTCTTTCCTTTTGTTTGAACTCTAGAACATTTTCATAGTTTTTCTTTGTTTTGATCATGCTACCATTTAATTATCCCTTGCATATATGTGGATAAGTAATCAATATACGAATTAGTGACAAGGTTATAACATAGCACCTGTAAAACAACATGATCCTCATACCCATGGAAATTGTTCTGTGTCGCAAGTGATTACCAATAACATTCAACAATAATACATTAACCACTCATCATCACGCCAAATGAAACCAAGATTGCATCATCAAGAATGTAGGACTGTGTAGGAAACATCATAACGATGGCAAAATATGTGTGATATGGCTATCCTTGTGCCTCTAGTCTACAAGGGGGTCCCACCTACTAGTATTATATTATTATCATAATTAAATAATAGCGCTTTAGCAATCCTTTGCGGGTGAAATTCATCGTTGTAATTTTAATCGTCAACACCAGGCAGCAGAGGAAGGTTGTGGGAAGACTCAGGAAATCATCCAAGCAGTGAATTTAGGAAACAAACAGGAGGTTTGAGAAACAAAATTTGATTTTTTCAGCAAGTTGTGGAGATGATCGTATCTAGTTTGCGGTTTGAGGACAAGTTGGATGGGATTTCCAACTATAGTCCTTGGAAGGAGAGAATCATGCTGGTGTTGATGGAGAATGACATTTGAGAGTTTTCCAACTCCATTGTGGCCCCACAGATAGATCCAAAATATCTGGTTGTCTATAAGAAAAAGGACGTGAAAGTCAGGAGAATAATTCTATATGGAGTGAAGGATCATTTGATCCCTCATTTGTCTAGAAAGAACTCATCCAAGGACATATGGGAGGATCTGAAGAGTTTGTTTCAGAGTAAGAAAAATAATAAAAAAATGGTGTTGAGAGAGAATCTTAGAGACACAAAGATGATAGGATCCAACATGGTGGGAACTTATCTCACCTATATCTGATAGGTTTGAGATGAAATGGATACAATCATGGAAGCAATGGATGATTCAGAGTTAGTGAGGATGACACTCAAAGGCTTCAAGAAGGAGTGGACAATGTTCATCAAAGGGATCGTGGCACGAGAGAAGTTCCCTGATTGGTCAAGGTTGTGGGACGATTTTTTTTCAAGAGGAAATTTAAGATGAAGATCTGAATGGAGGTTGATAGATCGATGATAAGAATGTTACTCTTGCCAGCTAGGAAAAGAAGGGAAAGTTCAAGAATATTGTCACTAGATAGTTTACCTCTCAAGACGACAAGAAGAAGGAGATGAAAAAAGTCAAATGATTTGCATGTCACAAGTTTGGACATTATCTAGTTCAATGTTCGAACAAGAAGAAGGTTGGAAACAAGACATAATTAGAGGTAGCTACGTCGGTAAAGGCTCAAGCATATGATTTTTTAAAGAAGTTTAAGAAGGAGTTCTTACTTGTTACCCATATTTCTTTAGGAACCATATCATCTAGTGCATGGTTACTAGATAGTGGAGCCACATGTCATATGACAGGAGCATGGGAGTTTTTCGAGAGATTCACAGATTCTGACTCAGACGTTCCTGTGGAACTTGGTATGGGAACCAAACATATAGTAAAGGGATCTAGAATAGTGCCATTCTGAATGGATTCAAGAGGCATGTTGAGAGTGATGGATGTGATATGGGTGCCACAAATTAGGAGAAGTGTGCTCTTAGTATCAACGATTGAGAAGAAGGGATTTGACATACTATTTCAGGATTGATAGGCACTGATCAAGCCGAGGGGATCTAGCTGAGACACAAAAATTGTTCTTGGAGTTAGAGAGAGAAACTTGTATAGGATAAAGGGCCATCCTATGCAATCTATGGAAATTATAAGAGTGACAGAGAACAAGGAGCAGGTAGCTCTAAATGTTGAGCAACTCAAAGGGAGTCAACCTTAAGGTTTAGAAGGGAAGGAACAACCTTCCAAGTTTTTCAAGAAGGAGTCTTGGTACGAGATGACCAGGTAGGATGCTAAGGAGAAGGAGGCTTCTAGGAGCATGATCAGAGGGAAGTACATGATTGGATATGTACTTCCACATAGACTCAGTGTCTAACATGTGGAAATCGTCCGCAATGCCTCTCAGAACCTTAGGAAGTTCACTTTATGGGTTAATTAATTAAAGTGAATGACCTTTTAATTAATGTGAGTTTAATTAAGTTAAATGCCTAATTTTGTTGGCATTATTAACTCAAATGAGTTGATTAAATCCTATCCGTTAGATCTAAAGTGAAGGTGAGATCTAAATCTCAGCCCTTGATCACTTTAGAGGACTAGGATTTAGGGTTAACTCAACATAATAACATGAAACCTAAGTGAGAGAATGAGACACACACAGAGTGAGGAGATCTCATTGATTGGGTGAATAACATTTCATCCAAGCGTGAGTGTGTGAGTGGGTAGCGTTAGAGGAATGAGCAAGGGGAAACAAGGGAAATAACAACCAGGTAGGCTAGGCTATTTGCTACACTATATTTTCCTAAGATGGGCCATTATCCTAGGATGAGAGCCTGGGATTTTAATCAATAAAATCAACTTAGCTCTGGTTTTTCCTTCGGGTTTTTTTTCTTCAGGGGTGTCTACCCATATATCTTGTGCAATGTGTATGGTTCTAGTTTTATGCTTTCACTGATTATTTTGCTAATAACCTAGCTGTGCTTTTAATTAATAAAGTGATATTATTTGGGATTATTAGCCAAGTGTTGGGTTGAGATAATTTAACACTTTGTGGAATGGTATGGTATCAAGTTGGTCTAACATGAGACGAGATGTATTTTGCAGACTTTGGTATTGCTACAACAACTGAAAGATGTAATTTTTCTTCTCTCTTATATGAAATGAAATTACAATTTTTTCCTCAAGAAAAAAATATGGAACCGGTCTGTTGACGCTTAAAATCGTAATGATGAATACTTCTCGCAAATGATTGCTAAACTCTATTATTTATTTATAATAATAATATTAACTAGTAGGTGGGACCCCATTGTATACTAGTGGCACTATGATGGATGTGTTATGCTTATATGTTTGTTGTTGTTATAATGATGCCTACATAGTCTTCTACAATTGATGATCTACGCCATGGTTTCATTCATATGACAACATGGTTGGTTGATGTGTTCTTGCTAGATGGTGTTGATGGTCACTCGAAATACATGGCAGTGCTATGGATATAAGGATTATTTTGTTATAGGTGTTATGTTATGCATTAAACATTGATTAATGATCTTATACAAGATTCCATGCAAAAGATGATATGGGAGCTTGATTAAAAACAAAAGGAAAAATCTATGAAAGGAGATTATATACAAACCTTAAGGTATATATGATTGATACAAGAGAGGGGTGATGGAACTAACTGCGAGACTTATGCGCTTGATTAAAGGATTATTTTTTAGGCATATATGGTAACGTTATAGTTATGGTTGTTGTTAATATTTTGACATGACTTGGGGTGGTGCACTATGCAATGGATATAGCATTGGATATAGAAATGAATGTTTTTTGGATTAATGGTTGATGTTATGGTTATGGTCTAGCTTGTAAGTTGAATTGAATAGGGCTAGGGGAGGAAGCGACATGCATTTACTTCACGTCACTCAAACAAACCTCGACCCTGTCACCCTAGCCATAGTTGCATTTGGTTTTTTTCGGCTCTGGTGGTTGTGAAGGCTCTGCGATTTTTGGTTTTGAAAGGAAAACATAGTCCAACTCTCCCTCAAAGCGATTTTTCCAGGTATGGCTCCTTTACTTTCCATCCATGATGGGTATTATGAATCAATTTGTTGGCTCAGGATTGCATGAGGTCTGTGTTTTTTCTTAAGTTTTGACTATGCATTTGTGATGTGCTTATGGTTCTTCTGTGAATATTTTGGAATGTGGGAATTTTAAAAGAAAGGAATGGATTTTATTGTTGTGGATAGCTTGTGCATTGGTTTTTTGGTTTTTGGTTTAAAACATATCGGTCAGCTTGGGCTTTTATTCTGGTTCTTTGTGGAAAATATGACAATGGTGTAACTTGCTCTGAGTATTTATTGCGCAGGTTTTTACCACCAGTCTAGGTATTAGTTGTTGTCACTCTTGTTCGTCTCGGTCGTTGTTATGATTCGTTCCTCCAGGTTGCAATGCAACTGTTGAGAGTTACGTTGTTCTTGCTTTGTTGGCCGAGCCCCAAGCTATTGTTTTTTATGGAATTTAATTCACTTTCACTATTGCCAAAAGTGTTGTACAATCGAATCTTTGTATCGCCCAAAATTTGAATGGAAGCCTACATATGTGTTGGGTGGCCATGGGTTGCACCCGAGAATTCACTCCACAGTACTCTAAGAGTTCACCTCTCTTGTTATCCATTGGAAGTGGTTGACTATTATATTGGGTTACCCTCACTATCAATATTTTGAGTTAGAAGTCAGTGATGAATTTTAAAAGAGCAAGGGCTCTCTATTCTTCAAAGACTATTCTCGATTACATGTGGTTGTTGCTATGTGATAACTTGTTTTTAAAAGAAAGGCATGAGTGATTTGTGTTTTCAAATTCTCGTTCTTGATTGAGCCAACTCTGATTACCTCTTTGCAATAAATTTTTAAAATAACATGAAATGTTTGTGTCTCAGAGACTATATCCTGTGGTCAAGATTTTTCTCTTAACTGCATTACTATGTTAAACCCTAGCACGATCATGGTCTCATCAAAGTTTAAAAGACACGTGTGTGTAACTAGTTTGTTGAGTACGACTAGGTTTTGGTCTATCGAGCAAAAAATGGTTATGTTTCTAGTTGAGCATGACTTGGTTCTGTTGAGCTTGATGTGGTTCTATTCCTCTTCGGGCATTATTTGGGCTCTGTCAATTGTTGGGCATTTTCTTTTGGAGGAAGTCTATACATGTTTTATGTACACAGATCTCAGGCTCAAAGTTACATGTTTTTGGTTAACTGCTATTGTCGAATTAAGATTTGTGTTGATTATATGAATGAACACCTGTGTGTGATTGAATCAGGGCCCGATTATAAGTTTTGATGATAGTGGATTGTGTCAATCAATATTGAAAAATTGACAGTTGGAGGTTAATACTTGGCTTATTCTTATTCAATTTTAAGAAATGAATATTGGATATGGATGTTTGGAATCACTGTGCATATTATATTTTGTTAGCATTGGAGTATAAAGGACTGTGTTTCGAAGGGTTATAATTTTATTGACAATGATGTGATTATGATATTGCATAGTTATTGTATAAGATGCAAAGATTGATATAATTGAAGAATTCTGGGCAATTGAATTGTTTTTTTATTGAGGTCAGCAAGCATTATGTCTGTAAATAAGGGACAATTAAATGATTTTGGTTTTAAGTGGATGCTTATTGATTTGTGGTCTGAACATAGTTATGGTTTTTGTTTGATTTAATTTATTTTTTATGAACAATATCCATATTATTCCCTCTCATACTATCACTTTTTCGCTCATTATACCCCCCTCACGATCCCAATTTCGTTTTTGCACGCCCTATTCTATAAAACAAATTAAACACTCTATATGGCAGCGGTAAAGATATGGCACAATTAGTTATTTAATGAATTGTTGAGCAGTGCTCGTGTTCTTACTCCTTGTCATGCTACCACTTTTTCACTCATTACAATCCCTCCAAATATCCCATGAACCCTATTTCACTCCTTGCTCACTTAGAAATTATTAAATAACTTTTTATGGATTGAATTGCATGGGTCTTATGTCAATTTTTGAGMSAAACATTTGTTTCATATAAAGAGAATGTGATGTATGGTATGTTAAGGGCTAGTTGCTAATGAATTGTTGCATACAGGATGAGTTTCTTTAGCAGAGGTAGTCATGGTAGAAACAATAGGGGAAGAGGTAACTGGAACAGAGGGCCTAGAAGGCCCATATTCTCAATTCATTTTGATGTTGACCCTCAGGAGTTGAACCATCTTTTTCAATATGGGTTCTTCAATTGGATTGGGCAAGGGATAGTTCAGCCTAGACTAGAGAGGCCTCCCTTCCAACCTCAAAATATCCCTTGTATTCATGTGCCTCCTCATGTATCCATGCAACCAGAAGTTCCCGAAAATGATGGATGGCAGGATATTGTTCATCCGACAGTCTCCCACCATCGTGGCTGGTGCAACTTATCATTACCTCATCCTCCTCCACCTGTAAATCCAAATGTTCAAATTTATCCTTAACATTCACCAGTTCAGTCCTCTCATGCTAGAAAACAACTTAAAATCGATGCCCCCCATGTGAAAGACAAAGGTAAAGTTTTTTCTTCCCCCTCATCTCCTTCAAATGACTCAGCAAAATCAGTGTCCTCCCATATGCACCTGAGGGACGATTGTTCCCATGTTATTAGTGAGATTAAGCCTCAAGGTTCTTATCAACCTAAGGCTAATTCTGGGAAGTCCAAGGGGGACACCAGTGACAGAAGAAGAATTGCCTCTCAAAGTGGCAAATATGGTTTTTAATTTATGTGTTTATGGTTGATTTGTTGAAGACAATGGACTGCAGAGAGTTTTTGACTACAAACTATTTTTTTGGATAATGTGGTTATTACACATTTTGGATATAATTTGAATTATTTCTGATATTTAATATTCAAAATTTGAAAATGTTTATGGGAGCTACAAGGAGGCATGTGTTTAAATGGTTATCTAATTGTGTTTATTTTTGTAAAGAATAAAAAGGGATTCACAAGGGGTCCCACCTACTTAGTTATTATTTAATAAAGACCCTTAACTATTATTATTATTATTACTTCCCCTAAACTAAAATTAGTTACGTTTAATTAACTTAACTAAAAGAGGTAGTTGAACTACTTCAACTGATTNAATGTGGTTATTACACATTTTGGATATAATTTGAATTATTTCTGATATTTAATATTCAAAATTTGAAAATGTTTATGGGAGCTACAAGGAGGCATGTGTTTAAATGGTTATCTAATTGTGTTTATTTTTGTAAAGAATAAAAATGGATTCACAAGGGGTCCCACCTACTTAGTTATTATTTAATAAAGACCCTTAACTATTATTATTATTATTACTTCCCCTAAACTAAAATTAGTTACGTTTAATTAACTTAACTAAAAGAGGTAGTTGAACTACTTCAACTGATTTGGAATGCATAAATCCAAATGAGAAGGAAGAACACGGGGAGAATAGAACGAGAAACCAATACTAAGGTTTGCTCTTTTGTTTTCATGAGATAGTTCAGTTTTCGTTCATTCTTGAGTTCATTAAAGCTCTAATTCTATTTTTTACAACATGGTCCTATTGTAGACAGCAAGGTTCAAAGTTGAACCATGTCGTTTAGATGCGTGTTTCAGAGGTGTTGATCTATCTTTGATAGTCTATGTATACTTGTGTGTTTATGGATTAAATTTCATATATGATAAAGGATATTGTGCAGAGTCAAGTTGGAAGCAGTCTGTGGAAAGTTGATCCAGATTTTACAGTTCAATTTTTACTTCTTGTCAGAGTCCTTTTGTATGGTTTTCATCGAGGATATCTAAATTTGACTTTGGTCCATGCCTTCACAGGGATTTTGTAAAGAGAAATATACTTTGATTTCTTGGAATGAAATAAAATGATTGCTATTTTGTCTCATCTGCGTGTGTATATGTGACTTGGTTTCTTTTGCTTTTGATCTCCACATTTATTTTATGTAATCTGCATAAATTACATAAAAATTTGATGTTATTTTGCAACATTCTTTCATAAAAAATCAGCCTATAAAACATAGGGTGATATTCTCGACCATCTTGTCTTAGCCAGATGAGATTTGAAAATGCTTGAGTAAGATAATTCATATATTTTCCTCAACACGGTCTTATTATGGCTTCTAGAGCGAGAAAGTGAGTGCTAACACACAATGTAGGGTGTAGCCCTTCTATGTTACAAAACATTGGTGCTTCAAGCGACTATATCTCCAAATCCGAGCAACAAAATGAAATTTCATGAAAAACGCAATTGAGATAAGGGAAAAACATTTCAATTGTAATATGGATCACCCTCTAAAATGTAATATGGAGGCCATGGTATCTAATCTAAGTTTGTAGAAGAGGGATGACCCCCATTTCTCACATTTTTCTCGAATATAGTGTTATAGCAATTTTTGCCACATCCTATGCATCATGCTTTGGTGGCCTACCATTTCCCTTTGCAAAATCAGTTTCTCCATTTGGCTCAGTGAAAAGTAAAAAATTCAAAATTTTTTACATATACGTGGGCTACGGTTATACAACTTGCGTATACGCAGGTTGCTCCATTACAACTCACGTACATAAGGTTTTGTGCTCAAAATTAAAAATATTTCAGATTTTCCATGCCAAGTCAAGGGATCCATGATCCTTGAACTTTCATATGCTAGAAACGCTCTGATTTGACCCTTCAATTCCATTTGGAGGCTATAAATTGAGCCATATACAATCCTTGAAGAAGGAGAAACAATTGAGAGAAAGTACACTCTAGAGAAATTTTGCCTCATATTACATCCTTGAGTCTACATCCCTTAGTCCTTTAAGTCTAAAATCTCCTTATGTTCAGCCCCCAAGCTCTCCCTGTCCTATGAAGGAGGAACCCAATTACTCCTAGAACTTGTGAGCTTGCCTCATGGAGGATTGATGTGGTGAAGGCCCAGGTGGAGAGACTTAATTTCTCGGTTTTGACAAGTTGTTGATACATGAGGTTGTCACCTATGTACTCTTGTTGATTATATTAATAGAAATACTCTTTTCTCGTCCAATTATATGTCACAAATGTTTATATTATTTTCCATGGGTAAATTTGCTATACATGTTAATGGATTATGCTAGTTTATATGCTAACATTTCATACATTTTCCATATGCTTGAATAACTTGGATGTTGAGGACAAGTTGTAGGTATCAGGAATTGGATTGTGAGCTCAGATGTGGTCTCCTACGAACGTCTGAAAGAGGTAAGCTTCTATCATTTATTTTGTTGGCATTTCCATTTATCTAGAGTACTTAATATTTGAGTTGATTTCTTGGTGTCATTCCGTCTGTTGTGGTCTTACCCCAAACCATAGATATTCTGGGTTCGATCCCCTGTGGAGTCACCAATTTTGTTACGAGGAATACATATCTATGGTTTGGGGTAGGACCACAACAAACGAAATGACACCAAGAAATCAAATCAAATCTCAAGTATGCTAGATAAATGGAAATGCCAACAAAAGAAAGGCTAGAAGCCTACCTCTTTCGGATGTTCGTAGGAGACCACCATTTATCTCACAATCCAACGGCTGATACCTACAACTTGTCCTGAACATCCAAGTTATGAAATCATATGGAAAATGTATGAAATGTTAGCATATAAACTAGCATAATCCATTAACATGTATAGAAAATTTACCCATGGAAAATAATATAAAAATTTGTGACATATAATTGGATGAGAAAATATTATTTCTATTAATATAATTAGAAGGAGTACATAGGTGAAAACCTCTTGTATCAACAACTCGTCAAAACTGAGAAACTAAGCCCCTCCACCTAGGCCTTCACCACTTCAATCCTCGATGAGGCAAGCTCACAAGTTCTATGAGTAATTGGGTTCCTCCTTCATAGGATAGGGAGAGCTTGGGGGATGAACATAAGGAGAGTTTTGAATTAAAGGACTAAGGGATGCAGAATCAAGGATGTAATATGAGGCAAAATTTATCTAGAGTGCACTTGCTCTCAACTTTTTCTCCTTCTTCAAGGCTTGTATATGGCTCAATTTATAGCCTCCAAAGGGAATTTAAGGGTCGAATCAGAGCATTTCCAGCATATGAAAGGCCAAGGATCGTGGATCTTGTGACTTGGCATGGAAAATCTAAAATATTTTTAATTTTTAGCACAAAATCCGATGTACGCGAGCTGTAATGGAGAAACCTACGTATACACAAGTTGTATAACTGTAGCCCACGTATATGTACAAAATTTTGAATTTTTGACTTTTGACTGAGAAAAATGGGGAAATTGAGTCCGCAGAGGGAACGGGTAGGCCACCAAAGCATGATGCATAGGATGTGGCAAAAATTGCTATAACATACGGGAAGGTCATACGACCATGGGGAAGTAATATGACTATTGAAAGTTGATCAAATAGCCATGATAAGTATGTGTAAATTCACATATGACATGGAGAGGCTATTTCAACTAGTATTGAAGCCATGAGGGTTTTTAGATGCGTAATGGTTGTTATGGATAAGCCGTGGGTTATGCATTTAATACCCCTAGGCTGAACCCAATTGTAAATGTACATATTCTTTATAGGCTGGTGAGTCAGGATGTTTTGGGCCAGAGTGCCTTTGTATATATATATATATATTGAAGCCAGAGTGCTTGTGTAATTTAGGCTAGGGATCCTATGAGTTGAAAGGAAAACGAGCCTAACAAATGTAATATGTAATCACACTCGATTAAATTAATAAAATACATCACTATTGCAGAGCAAGTCAGACGAAAGAGTATGAGGGGCTAGGACTCCACGAGAGGGAAAGGGGGCTAAGGGATTAAGAAAAGGGGCTAATTAAAGGGGGCCTTAAGCCAAGGAATACAAAAATATTATTCCTAAGTCATAAGCTTTATGATATAATTTATCCTAAGTTCCTAGGGGAAGGGAATGAATTACCAAGTGAAGTCAAAGGAAGTTCCTCGAGTGACAAGTGTCAAGATAGGAACATGCAAATATATTGTGGGGAATATAGTGTAATTTTCATTCTTACGAACCATTCATTTCAATCATTCAATCATTCAGTCCATCATACATTCCTTTATTGGAGAGTGTAATTGGAAGCTAACTATTACCTAGTAAATCCTTGGTGGTTTGGGATGAAGAAGTACGTTGTTAGTCTTGTGAGGCATTCTCTTTGGGTGAGATAATTGCTTGGAATAGGTTTTCATGTGTGATGGGATAGTGGGTGTTGAACTCCTTGAGAAACCTTTTGTTCCAGGTGCCAAAAATATCTGAGACTTCTTGGTCATCCTATTTTTGAAGCCTTGAAAGGGAAGTGGGACAGTCGAATGACTATTGAGTAGAGAAGGGGTACATTTTCTGGGGTGGGACAGGAAGTGGGGAATATGAGGTTGTGAGCTGGAAACTATTAGCGGAGCTAGCACCTGGGCCTACTCTTTATTGTGTTGTTTGTCAGACCTTAGTTTTTCTTAGGTATCATTTTCCCTAGTGGAGTCATAGCCCCAGCTCGGGGGTGACCTGCTATTGAGAGTGTATGAACAACAAAGTCTATGACTAGGAGGAACATCTGAGGTTTACATGCAGTTGGTGATTTACAACAAAAGAAAAGCTTTCTTTTTATGTGTGTTACATGTTGATTATTGTGTGCATGTTTATGTTAATTATATTTGTTTTAATTGTACATAATTATGCATGGATGTGCATGTTATTGTTGGTTCTGCATAATTCTTGCATATGCAGGACATGGTGGTTAATAAGTGGTATATGTTAGTCAATTTTGGTAGTAATGGTAACATGATTCTGGAGTGAGACTTGAATCACCGTGTACGCCGGGAAACAATTTCCGCATGTAGCACAAGGCTGGTTGCGTGCATGATTTGTCTCAATGAGTTATTTTCACAATTAGAATTGGTATAAGAGGAAATTCTTTTGTGTGGCGTGGCTCAGGTTGGAGGTTGGGGACGTTACAATTCATGAAGCCTATAAATTCTTTGTTGCAATATGTAGAAGCCTTGAATACCTTGAGAAGGTTTGTTGGGTGATAAATGTAAAAAATGGAGGCCTAAGGGTTAAGAAACTCTATAATGTTTAATGGATGAATATCACAAACAAAAAAGCTCTAAGAAATAGTTGAATTGCATTTCTATAGTGTCAAAGGGAGACACAGATGCTACAAATCCTTGAATCCTAAACTATGCTTCAATTCCTCATTCCCAAAGAGTGGAATCCCACTGTGATTCCATTGATATGGATATCATGGGTTGAGATCCATAAGAATTGAATGTTTAAGGGAGGAAGATATCACCTACAAATACATTAATTAGAAAAATCACAAGAAACCTTGATTTGCAAATATACACGATATTAATGAAATCAATAAAAGATAACATATACAAGAGCATAAATAAAATTCATCACAAAATCATGAGATGAAATATTTTGGAAAGAAGGAATATAATAAGACGAACCATTACTTACAATAAGGTCAATTTTAGGACCTCTCTTTCCTAACCTTAACTCTCTTCATATTACCTTTAAATAATGGTGACTTTTTGACGAAGTCGACTTTGATTAAGTTTTAATTTGTCAATGGCATGTTAAAAATATGCTTCTATTACTTATACATTAAAACTTTGGACAATAAACCTCCCTTTAGAACTGTATCAAACTAGGCAATGGGGCAAATTGAGGATACTTGGGACATTTTGGGAAATCAAGGTAATTGGGGAAAACTGACAAATTCGGCCAACTAAGCCAATTAGGCTAACTGGGTCAATTAGGATATTAAGGCCCCAACTCTCTTTAATTATTAGTATATTAGTTATGGTTAGTTGGCCTAGAGGTAGGTTCCATCGTGCTCAATTTATCTCTTATTTATAATAAGGGATATTCATTTGTATAGGCATCTTGTCTTGTGCATTGGACATGTTGTAAAAGGAGGTTGCCCCCTCAAACTGGGTTCTTATTCATTGAATATATGTAATTATAAAGACTTTCATTTAATTATTTTCTCTATTTTTATATTATTTAGGGAATTTGGTTTCAGAACATACGATCCTTGTGTTTGGCTCCTTCAAAAGAGTCATCTTCGAATTTTCGCTATAAATTTGTTTTGGGAAGTTTTATAAAGTGCATATTTTGGGATTATAAGCACACATATCACAATATACATGTGGTATAAATTTCAATTTCTAGTTCACCATAATTGCATAAATATAGGCYGTGGAAATTAAGGTTTTTGACTAATCTTGAAATTAGTCCTAAACAAGTCATTTCAGAAGTTTTATTACAAGTTTTATTTGGGGAAGATTCATACATCAATTTTTTGGGATATTGAGGAGACATTCAAAATTACTTGTGGTAAAWWTTTTATATTGTGATTCTCTATAATTTTCAAGTTATRGGTTGTGAAAGTCACGGTTTTTTACTAGCCCTAAAACTAGTCTCAAATAGGTGTTCTAGGTAAAACTATCATATATGATTCTATAAAGATCCAAATTGAGTGCCAAAAGTTTTTTTGAATAGATTATACAACAAATTATTTTAGTACCAAATTTTAGAAGCATATATGAAAAATTGGACGTGTGGAATATCGTACAAGATTTCTATCCTGAAAAGGCCAAAATCAACAAGTTTTGGGAAAATTACCATAACTTTTTCTTGGCACATTAGAATTTAGTCAAACTGATGGCATCATAGAGAAGACATGCCCAGACACCACATACCAAAATATTAGAATTAGAGGTGCATAAATTTCATATTTATATTAGGTGTAAGGTTAACCTACAACATAGTCTCCAAATTAGGGTTTTAAAGGTATGTAACTTACAATTGACATAAATTTGATTGGAAGATATGTTTGGGGTGATTCAAAAAGTGAGGTAAAGTTAAATATAGAAGATATATATATAATATTATTATTATCCTACATGGCAAAGGGTGGTGCAAAAAATCCTACTCCAATTAAACCTCTAGAGAGCTCAACCATGACACATGAAGAAAGTGAATATATACATAGCCACCTATGCAAACTGGAGAACCATTTTAACAAATTGAGTGATAGGTCAGTGAAAAATGTTAATTTGGTAAACAAATTAAGACAAATACAATAGGTGGAACAAAACATGGATCAAAATCTGGAACAAAGGATGGATCAAAATAGGGAACACATGGAATAGAAAACAGATCAAAAGATGAAGCACATGGACCAAAAGATGGTGGCCATGCTCATACAAAACCTAGATGAGAGTCCCCCTAAAAGTGATAATGTGACTAGAGGGAATCATGACAATAAATGTAGTATTCATGTTGAAAAACCATCCATTGATAAGTATATTCCAGGAGGAATTAACTCTCATATTGGAGCTAATGATGGATGGGTTCCCAAGGGCATGAACTTTCCCAAGGTTGAATTAAGGAAGTTTGATGTAACATATGTCTTCACATGGGTGAACCAACTAGATCAATACTTTAAATTGCATAATATTATGGACAATAAGCAAAGGATTTTCTTAGCAACTTTGTACTTTGAGACAAAACCCTATCAATGGTACCAATGTGTAGTTAAAAGTAAGCCCCATTCTTATGACTATACTCGCGGTTTATTTGCAAGAGACTTAGAAGAACAATATGGTGAATTTTTAGAACAAGACTACTTTAGTAAGTTGAAAAGAATCAAACACTTAGGTGATGTTGAAGATCATAATTCAAAATTTCAGGTATTGGCAACAAGGGTGGATAACATAAGCGAAGAAAATATGTTGGAAGCTTACATGGGTGGATTAAAAGAAGACATAAAACATTGGATTTTCTTAAAGCATCATAAGAATATTATGGAATCTATGAAATATGCTTGTCATATTCAATACAGGAATAGGGATAAACACAAGTCTACCACTAGAACATATGTATGAAGTAGAGATTGATTTATGCCTCATAGGGTATCCTTGACTCAACTTACTCAAGTATCAAAGAAGGAAATGGATGAAGAATAAAAAAATGACTATGCTTTGGTTGTAATAGAAAATGGTGAAAAGGGCATCAATGTCAAGAAACCAAATTGTTCACTTTGGAAAACAATAATGAGGAGGAAATAGAGGCATTTGCACAAATGGGTGAGGAAGAACATGTGAACTTAAAAGAGAAGGAAAAGGATGAAGAAATTTTGCAAAACATTGATTCTAACAGGTGTGAAATATCCATTCATACATTGGCAGGCTTGTCAGCACCTCAAACCCTTAATATTGTTGGATACATTAAGATGCAAAAATTCATAATGATTATTGATTGATGTAGTACCCATAACTTCATTAGTAAAAGATTAGTAGAGAACCTCAATTGTTTTGTTTATCTAGTGATGAATTTTCAATTTTTTGTTGCTAACGAGGGAGTATTGATTGTGCAGGAAAATTCCATAATAGTAAACTTAGTATGAGAGAATATAACTTAACAAACCCAATGTATGCAATTCCTATTGGAGGAGTAGATGTTGTTTTAGGGATTTAATGGTTGAGAACATTGGGTACAATTTTTAGAAATTATAATGAATTATTCACGATATTTGAATTGGAAGGAATTAAACATGAACTTAAAGGGTTAAAATCTACAACCTATCAGGTCATCAACTCTCATATAATGAAAAATCTCCTTAAAAAGGGTAGTACTGGAGATTTGGTTAGACCTATTCTATGGAAGTGAAGTAAGAAGATGAAAATATTCCAGAAGAATTAAATTTTACCTTGGAAAAGAATCATAGGGTCTTCTAAGAGATTCATAAGGGGATACCTCCATCTAGATATCATGAACATCAAATTGAACTAATAAATACTCCTCCTAATAAAAGGCCGTATATATATCCACATCAACAAAAAGAGTGTTGATGGGAGAAATGGTAAAATCCTCACTCAAGCATTTTCGAATCTCATAAGGCTAGGTGAGATAGGCAAGATTATCATCCTGGGCTTATAGCCTTGAACAAGTAAAAGCAAGATAACATTAATATGAAAATTTAGTGTACAACAAGTCTCATAAATGAGAAGAAATCAACATGTGATTTTATTGATATAATTCTGAGTTACAACCAAGTTTCTCTTTATACACCCCTATGAGGGTTTGGATCAGAATTATACTTGGAAGTCTAAGATGTAATTTGATTCATATATAGAAAACAAGTGTCTCAAATAAATACGACTAGAGCTGAAAGTTGAACTGGATCAATCCAACCTACAAGTGCATCATAGTCTTGACTATGCAAAACTAGCACTAATGAACACTGAAACGAAATTCATAACTTCTAATTAAGACTAAACAAACTTTCAAGATGAATGAATGACCTTTGGAGCATGTCAATAATCAATGCTTCCCAGTCCTTTCTTTACCACCTTTAGAGTTTACTTGCTATCAACAATATAACATAGCTCTAAAGAAACTTATAAATGAATGAATGAACAAATATTCTCACTTGAGGCAAGACTAAACCTTATCAAAAATATCTCTCTCTATTTTCTCATGTCCATATTTGTTCTTGCTCTCCTCCTTTTATGTCTTCAAAAATAGTTTGAGTAATTCAACTACCTTTTGTTATAAAGTTAAATAACTTTAGTTAAGAGAGGACAACTTTATTTTATAATAAGGGTAAATAATAATTAATAATTAATAGGTGGGACCCCCCTTAAGACTTTTATTCCTTTATTTTCAACATTTCCCTTGCAACTACAAAATTTAATTGAATATCATGCATATATGAGCATCATAAAACATACAAAAAAGTAACCAATATGAACATGCCACATCATCAAACATTTTTACCTCCCTAAAAAATATCATAATGGCATAATATTGAAACTTTTCAAAATAATATCACATGTATGCTATCCTGAAAATATGCATCAAAATGTTAAAGTAGAAACATCATCATTCAAACTTAAAATAAATTAGAAATAATATTTTTTGTTTGATGTTGCCTCCCTTTATCTACTTCCCTCTGAAAGAGAATCTCTGTACTTTAGTAAGTTTTGATCAACAATTTTCTTTTCTTCTACTTTTTCAATCTTAGGGTGCATATCATTTAATGTAATTTTTCTTTCATTACTTCCAGCTTGAGTTGGAGGTTTTTTTTATTGTACTCATGAGGCCTCACATGATTCAAAGCTTGGGGAATTTGCAAGTTGTTTTACTTTGTCTAATTGAGGTTCAATAGGAAGCACTTTATAGTTTCTGGGAACTTAGACAAAACATGCCATAGAAATAGCGGAAGCAACATGGGGCATGGAGTGCATAGGAGTCGGTGGTGGCAATGGGACATCGGGCCAATGGACTATGCCAAAAGGAGTATTTGCTGGAATGTTCTCCCAACCATCATTGGATCACTGCATAGGAGGCTCGAGAAAATCAACAATACTTGGGTGAGGTTACAAGGTTGGAGCAATAGATGCTTAAGGTGGAGGTAAGATGGGGTGTCAAACAAGGTAAGCAACTAGTTTGGAACAACTGATTGAACTCCTTTGAGTTGGCATCAAAGTGTATCGAGAATCTTATTCTTTTGTTTCTTCCTTTCTACCCAAAAATATTAGGAACTCTTCCTCTTTAACCTATGTTTCCAATGGGGTTACTATTGTGGGTGACGATACTTATCCATATGCCATCATTATAACATTAGTGCAAAATACTCAAATCAAGATACAAAATTAACATGATAAACACCAATTACAATTTGTTAAACATGATTAAGTATTGGCTCTGAGTAGCACAATCATTAAGCATAAAAGGGAGAGACATAGAATAAATAAAAAAAGGGAAGAAGATCCATAACTTTGAAATCATCCAACTTTCCATTTCATATTTCAAAATATGAACCTAAAAAGCTTCTTTAAAACACCTCTGTATATAAACAATTTACTTTTCTTTTGAACTTATGAACAAGGGAATGTATGAAAAGGACATATAGACTGGGAAGGTGATAAAGGAGGCGTAATTTACGAGAAATGATGTAATGACAATAATGAATGAAAGTTCATATTCAATGTCTATACTTCAAATATTAACCATGATGAAACTAGATCGAGCCATTAATCATAAACCATAATTTCACATGCCCAATAAATACCCCTTTCATAATATACCATACTGTCAAAGAACAATTATGTTTTGTTCATAACTGAAGGCCAAACATAACACACGCCTTTTGTTTACATCGACAGGGAAAAGAATGTAAAAAATGTATTTTATATGAGTGGGATAAAAAGGGAAATAGCTTTATGAAAAGTGAAATTTATGAGGGGGAAGGCCAAGTCTATGTAAACTTTTAAACTCCACAATAATTACATTTCTTTTTGATTGGATAATAAACTCCACATCATCACAAAATGGTCAATATGTGTTTTCTAATCAAACTCAATAATTCCCAATTCCTTTAATTCACCAATGCCATCCAATAATAACTATTCAAGTTTTCCTATTTATAACACAATGAAGGTATGTGAAACGAGCCTATTCGTAGTCAATAGGAAACAATAGGTTTATTTTTACCAATGTGGAATGAAGTAGATCTGGTGGTCCACTTCATGAGAACATCATGAATACATAACATAATTACATATATCCATAATAAATAATATTTTGTTTACTATAAATTTTACATATTTACTTCACATCATATGAAATACAATACGTGTATATAAATACACGTGGGGAATGATAAGTCATGTCCTTGACAAAGGCCATGACTTATCATAGACCAAATGTCATGACTTATCATGAATTATCATTTACATTATAATGCCTAATTACATAATAACAAAAATATAACATATTATTACATGATAAGAAATGTAATATACTTTAGGTGTACAAGTCTTCCATCCTTAAAAACGTTTTGTCCTCAAAGCACGGGGAATGAGAAACTCTTTTGATACAATGACATTCTTTTGTAACTGCTACTGATTAGATAAAGTAGAAGACACGACGTGATATGCCAATCAAAGTTTCGAACAATATTGGCACATCGAAAAATAATCAATCCATCCAAGGTGGATTTTTTTTGGAACTCTCTGATGATAAGAGTCTAGATATGTTCTTCTTTGTTGACTTCGGGGCACATATATATTTGGATGCCTGTGAATTTTATCCTTCTTAATGTATGGTTTAGTATTGTCATGATTTACTTGAGTCATCATGATGATATATGACTTTTTTGTATTTATTGGTGTTACAACATCCTTCGACTAAACTATTACTTTATTAGTGGCGAGCAACGGTATGTCAACTTCAACTAAATATGTGAATGTTTCTTTACCATAGAATCATTTGTTGAGATCAACTTCTGGAAACACTTCCATTGATACAACTTCATTGTTAAGAACATTAGGTTTTTCCATGTCGATCAAGACGGTGCTAGTGCCCTTATCCATGGTTTGGGTTTCTTGCTATGCCTTCCTCCTATTCTTCAATTTCTTCATATCTACAAGTAGACGTTTATTGTGATTTCTTAAACGAGAAATTTCTTAATTTTTGGACAATAGTTATTTATTGATATTTTCAGACACTTTTTTATGAGTGTTTTTTATATTACTAATTTGTTGTTGTGATTCTTTAATTGGTTGTTGAAATTTATGAATTTTTGGATCTTGCTTCTCCAATTTTGTTTCATTTTGAACAATTTCTTCATCTTTGCTAATACCAATTTTATTCATTTTTTTTTAAATCTTTTTCCAATAATTCTATGTGATTTTGTAGTTTATTCTAATCTGAATTCGATGATAGATCTATTGGAGTTACTTCACACACACCTAGGATTTCTTTTTCCTAAGGTTTTTCCTTGTTTATTAGTCATAATTAGTCATTATCCAGTCTCCTATATTTTAGGGGAGAATATTCCACTTGGAGAATATTCTCTTTCACTTGACACTTCAGTTTGATTAGTTGAGTTGAGTTTAGATGTTGCATTGGTTTTGTCACCATGAAAAATTGGGATCATCACCATGCTAATGCGCACTTGCCTTGGGATCATCACCAGACTGGTGCATTACCCTTGATTCCTTGATCTACTCCTCACTACACTATGTTCGGTCGGTTAACTGAAGACTAGTTGACTAGTTAACTCAGCTAGGTGGCAGTTCACTCCCGTAACTTCCTGAGAGACTAGACTAGGTGGCAGTTCAGTCCCGTAATTGTTGGTGTGTGTCCAGATCACTCTATACCACCACTATGGCACATTGGTTCTCCTCTAGTGCGCATTCATTGAGTTATACAAAGTATATCATGTGTAAATTATTCATTATTCATAATGGTTAATGAGAGTTCCCCTATTCTTTCTCTCCTTCTTCTTCTTTCTCAATTTCTCTCTGCAAATGTGTGTAGTATTTTCTAGATAGATCTATTATGTGCAGTTTCAACACATTTACATGGTATCAGAGCCGACGGACTGCTAAACAAAAGCTACACCAAAATGTTTTGCAGGTACAAAAGATTGAAAACAACAGAAAGATGGATTTCCAAAAAGAATTCATTCTTACACCTTACAACTACTTTGCATGGAAGGGGAGAATAATGATTCATCTCTGAACCAGAGGATTGTATAGGTTGACCTTGAATAGAGATATAGAACCTAAATCAGCCATATAAAAATCCAAGTACTTAAATCGAATGGATGAAGCACTCAGAACAATTTGCAGACTTATTTCTTTGGATCTCCTTTTTCACATATCTTCCTGTAAGACTCCCAATGAAGCTTGGTACACCTTGGAAGGGTTCTTTGTAAAACATGATGAGATGAGGGGACACATGCTAGAGGTGGAACTTCTCACATTGGATCCAAAAATCTTCGACAATATCCAAGATTTCTTTACAAAATTCAAGGATTTACTGTCGCAACTCAAAGCTTACGGGGAATTTCTAGCATTAATCAGATCTTGCTAGGGTTTGGAGCAACTGCAAGCTAGGGTTTGACAGTCATGGCCATAGTAGAGTACATCATGAGTAACAAATGGGGGGGTAATGGATCCCCCTCATACAAATAGGTAGTGGTGGACAGGGGGAAAGGGCCAAGAGGCGTAGGTTTCAAGGCACCAATGACAAGCACCTTGGGATCAGACCCAGAAAAAATTCAGGAAAGGAACCAGGGAAAAAGCGAGTGCATGGGGGAAGAAACCAGAGAAACTAGGAATGTTGCGCAAGACACAGCGAAGCCCAATGGGGCAGAAGGGCGCAACCCGTGTAAACCTAAAACAACAAAGATACCTAAGGTAATCCTGGAGGATCCACAAACTCAACTCTACAGGGACTAGATGAAGACGCATGCACTAATCTACAAGTTTATGGGATTGTGGCCCACAGAAAGAACGTTGCACAACTTGATTAAATATCACTTGAAGCCAAGCGGGGAAGTGGAACTCCATCTGGGTTCGAAAGGTTTCTTTGCAGTAGTATTCATGAACCTAGAAGACAGGGATAGGGTCTTTG
>SNQJ01S0017539.1:68317-83234 GCA_010110895.2 Picea sitchensis | reverse complement strand
TATTCCTCAAAAGTAGACTTAGGAAGGAACAACCAGATCTATGTTTCATTCAAGAGACAAAATGCACTACAGACAGAATGGAAGCAATCAACAAACAATAATGGAGAAAGTACAATATGGTGGATGTCAAAGGCCATCAGATGGCAGGAGGAATTATCACCTTGTGGAACCGACAAGTGTTGAGCCTAATAACAGTCGAAGCTACCAGGCACACACTCACGGTTAGCATGCAAATCATTCGTAACATGGAGGTGATTCTATGCACCAATGTGTATGGACCCCAGGTGTCAGAGGAAAAGAGAAAGATGATACAATACCTAGAAGACCTTAAAACCCGATCCAGCAACCTCCAATGGATCATAGCAGGGGACTTCAATATCATCACGTCACTTGCAGAGAAAAAAGGAGGTACAAGAAGATTGGATAGGGATGTGAAAGATATCTCAATGTTCATAGACCCAACGGAGATGGTGGACATGAAAACTAATAATTGACAATTCACCTGGAACAATAAACAGATGAACTAATATCAGGTAGTGACAAGAATAGACAAATTCTTAGTATCAGAATCTATTATTATGCATGGGCTAACCTTCGAATGAAGCATCCTTCCCTAGGGAGGGTCTGATCACTGGCCAGTCCAACCGGAAGCAGGCTTCTAGACCACACTGAAGAATAGACCCTTCATATTCAAGAAATTTTGGATCAAACACCCCACTTTCAAGGAAAAAATCAAACGGTGGTGGTGGGAGGAACAACCAGAGAAAGGGACAAGGATTTTCAAACTCTATAAGAAACTAAAATACATCAAATATAAGCTTAAGGTGTGGAACAAGGAAATGTTTGGAAATATAAACCAAGGGGGAAAAAAAAATTGAAGACAAAATGAGAAAACTCCATGAAATCTGCATAGTTGAGGACTATACAGAGGATCAGAAAAGGAAAGAGATCCAAATGACCTAGGAATGGGAAGCTAGATTCCAGCAGGAAGAAAATTTTTGGCAACAAAAGTCCTGAATCAAATGGCTAAGGGAAGGAGAGCGGAACACTAAATTTTTTCATAGAATAACCATTGCCAGGAGAGCCCACAACAAAATCCTGAAAATTAAGGATCGGGATGAGATCGAGAGAAAATCTCACAAGGAGATCGAAACTACTCTGGTAAATCACTTCTATGGGATAGCCCAGGAACCCAACAAAGACAGAACGGAGGCCATCCAAAGGATAACCCAACACATCCCCCATCTAGTCACCGAGGAACAAAATAAAAACCTAAATAAACCCATTGTTGAGGAGGAAATTGACTAAGTGATCCAGGAAATGACCAATGGGAAAGCCCCAGGTCCAGATGGCTTCACAGTGGAGGTTTTCAAATATTGTTGGGAAGTGGCCAAACATGATGTTTATAGGGTGGTGGAGGACTCTAGATGGTCAACCTCCATTCTAAAAGCACTAAATGCTACAATGATTACCCTAATTCTCAAAGAAAATGAAGCCAGGACCCCCGACCCGCACATACCTATAGCTCTATGCAATGTGGTTTACAAGATAATCTCCAAAGTCATAGCAAATAGATTGAAACCACTCCTACCCACACTGATCTCTCAAGAACAGGCGGGCTTCATGGAAGAAAGACAAATAATGGACAACATCATCCATTCTTACGAGCTAATCCACACCCTAAAAACTCAGAGGAGAGGGGGCATGATAATACAATTGGACCTAGCAAAAGATTATGAAAAAATTAGTTGGCACTATATGGTCAAGACTATGGAAGCCTTTGGTTTCACCCATCACTGGATAAGTTGGATAGTCAGCCCAGTGTCCACGACAAGTTACTTGCTCCTAATAAATGGAGCCCCAACAAAACCTTTCTGGCCCACAAGAGGCATCAGATAAGGAGACCTGTTGTCCCCCTTCATGTTCATTCTGATGATGGAAGGTCTCAATTGAAGTATAAAAAGCACAACAGCTGCAGGAGAAATAACATGCATCAAATTGTCAGACAGGAAGAGCGCAACTCGCAAACTAGGACTCCCAAATTCTATAATCTTTTCACCTGAAAGACAGACGTAACCACAATCCAGTAAGGCAGTTACCGCAACCCCCAGTAGGTGAGTGCAACTAGAATCCCCCCCCAGCAATATCCCTCAAGATGAATTTCGACGGGGCGTCAAAAGGTAATCCAGGAATGACAGGAATGTGAGGGGTAATTCGGGATAATGATGGAAATATAATCCAGTTGTACACCGGGAGTCTAGGAAACTCAACCAACAACGCCGCAGAATTCAGAGCCCTGGAAATCGGCTTCGATATTCTAAGTCACAAAAGTATGACAAACACCATAGTGGAAGGTGATTCCACGTTGGTTGTTAACATAGTTAAGAGACTCCAAAATGGCACTAGAGTGGGAAAAATTCAGAGGCACTGGCACTTGGCACACTCCCTGCAAAAAATCCAGGAGCATTTGCATATGGGAAACACAGTGGATTTGCGCTGGGTATGCAGATCAACAAATGGACTGACGTACAAAATCACTAATGAGAGGGTCAACATGGAAGGATCAAAACTTGACACTAGCTGGAGTAACATCCCGAATAGCCAGTTCAAAACAAACTGCATCCAACTAGCGACAAAATACCGTGATGACAGTCGAAGTACAGATGACCACACCGAGGAAGGAGTTTCAAGGATAACTAACGAGCATGAAGGAACCAKGTAGAATCYGATTGCCCATCACTCAACCACAAGTTACAAGGTAGACTTAGACCACACGACAAACGRGGGTACGACACCAAGGTCCTGTCAATAGGAATAAGTACAGGGGTTGTTTGTGGGAAAGCAGAGAAGGTAATCAACAGGTAGCAAAGGAYGAAGGGAAAAAGGTGTTACCATGGTTAAGTATGGATACACCTCACCTAAGTACARATACGGGGAGTGACACAGTTGGTTGTACAACRTGCAGAGACAAGGGTTGGTGCAGGGGTTACGGTCGGGTCATCAAGAGCACACATACCGAGACAGAGAAAAAGGACCAAAAGGTACACCTTTATGGGCAGACCATGATTTCCAGGATGAGCCTGCAGATGGAGAAATCCCATAAGAGAAGAAGCACCAGGAATAGCTACAAACAAGAGAAGAGCAACTGCAGGGGTTATCATAAAAACAAGGGAGGTGCAAATAGGAATAGGAGGAGAACCCAAGGCAAAAACTATCACAAACCAGCCGAGATGGTACGAATGAAGAAAACTCGCAGTAAGAGAATCCCCTAGGGGAAAGAACCTTCGATAAGCCCCTAGAGGATTACAAGTTTGGAGAAAGCAGCCAAAGAAGCCAAGGGTACTTTTCATACCCAGGTAGAACCAAAGGGCAAAGCGATCATCACCAGGTGGGAGAAAGAAATCAATACTAAACGCAAGGGTAAAGCTTGGAAGGAACTGATTCAGAAAGCAGACTGGATAAAGGACCCAGGGGCCACACAACCCAGAGTAACCCTGTACCAAAAAATGGTAGAGGAGGTTTGGAAAATAAATATGTTAATAGGCAAGATGAGCTCTGAACGAAAAGATGTCAGGCGGAAGGATAATAGGGACCACAAAAAACTGCTTACAAAAATCCTGAGTCGCCTCAACAACCTAGAAGCCAGTACAAAATGGCTAGTTGAGGACCAGAGGGACCAGAAGGAGAAAATGGAATGAATGGAAGGCCAATTCCACCTATACTTGTGCTACGTCCACCACATGGACATTATGCCAGCGGACCGGAGTGGAACCCCAACCTGTATCAGAAAGATGCGTACGGTGGTCCAAAGGGATGAGCACAAGGAAAGAAAGGATGAAGGAAAAAAACATCTCATCATCCTAGACTAGAGTCGGTTCAGCCATTGTTCAAGACGTGTTGCTCAGTGTAGGTGCAACCTCCTTTTTATATGATTATGTCCTTATATATATATGATTTTGTTTATCTTTTCAAAACTGAATATAGTAGGACTGGGCCGGTTTCCCAAGGTGGCGGCCCAGCCCTACCCCTCTACTATCTCAGCAAGCGCAACTCCGGAGTCCCTGTTCTGGTTTCCGTTTTGGAATATCAAGGGATTCCCCCTCTTTTTGTATCATAATCTCTTTCAGTAATAGAGGAACTCACACTCACTTACAAAAAAAAAAACTCAAAGATTACGAGGTTGATAAATCTAAGGAGGAGAAACAAATGGTTCTCATCATTCTCTCCAAACTTGGTCCTGAATTCTATATATTTGTATCGACATTCCATTCTGTCAGATTCGCCTCTAGAGCGACCTGGAAGATGCCTTCTCTAGAGGACTTTATCGAATCCCTGACACGAGAGCAAACCAAGCTCATCAACATGGGAAAAATCAAAGGCCCAAAGGTGTATGCACTTACTATGCAAGATGGCAGCCACCAATATCAGAAATCTAAAGATAAAGACAAAAATAAATCTCATGCACATCAGAAGAAGGAAGGGTACACAAAACCCTTCATCGATGCCTCCACAAAGGGGGAAGGGGAAGAAAAGGGGAGAAATGCACATACCGTCACAAAGGATTCCATCCAAAATCTGCATGCATGAAAAAACAAATAGATCTAATGTCTCAAATACTTCAGCAAAAAAACCTTGGAGATCGCATCCTTGAGGGTGCCAAGAAGAAGAAGCCAGAAGATTTGAATCCCAAGAAAGGAAATTCTAGCCATGCCTTGATTGCCATCAACTCCTCTCTCGATGCTTGGATCATAGATTCAGGAGCATCACATCACATGGATGCATCAAAAGCAGTATATTCTTCATTGGATGCATGCAAAGGTCCTCCTATTCTGATGGGGGACAATTCTTCTATCAAAGTCACTGGCAAAGGAAGGATTGAAGTCACCAATGAAATATTTGAGAATGTGTTGCATGTTCCCAAAATTTCCATCAACCTTCTCTATGTGTATCAGTTGAAGAATTCCAGCACTGGAAAGAAAGTCATATTCACAAAAAATTCAATGGACATCTACGACATGCAAACCAACCCCAGGGTTTCTACCGGTGAGGTAAATCATCAGTCTGGATTGTATACATTTTCTGAATTCATTGAACCTGATTTTTCTTTACTGCTTACTCATGCTGATGAAAGTAGTAAGATATGGCATGAAAGGTTTGGACATTTGAATTTCAGATACATGCAATAACTTAGCAAGCAAATATTGGTTGATGGTCTACCGGACATCCATTTCTCCAATGGAGTATGTGAGGGATGTGTTCTCGGAAAACACCCTCAAGAGAAATTTGACAAAGGAAAGTCTCAAAGAGCTTCTGCACCTTTAGATTTGATCCATAGTGACCTTATGGTTCCTTTTACGCATCCATCTATCAACAAAGCGAGGTTTTTTCTCATTTTTTTTTATGATTTATCATGTTTTACATGGATCTACTTTCTCAAGAAAAACTCCGAGGTCTTTCAACACCTCAAAGATTTCAAAGCCCTGGTTGAGACATAGTCCGGAAAGAAGATCAAAATCCTCCAAACTGATAATGGGGGAGAGTATGAAAATCATGATATCCATAATCTTTTCCATGAGGCAGGGATTCAGTTGCAGCACATAGTTCCCTATACTCCGCAACAAAACGAAGTTGCTGAGCAGAAAAACAAATTTCTAAAGGAGATGGCATCTTGCATGCTACATGCAAAGTCACTACCACAGAGACTATGGGCCGAAGCACTTAATTGTGCAACATACATCAAAAAACAATCTTCCCATATATCTTTCAAGGATAATACCCCCTACGAGGCTTTGAGCAGCCTCAAACCAGAAGTGACCCACTTTCTCATTTTCAGTTCACGTGCATGGGCCCAGATTCCCTCTGAAAAGAGGAAGGCACTTGATCCACAGAGCACTAAGTGTATTTTTTTTGGATACCTCGACGATGTGAAGGGATATAAGCTTATTGATCTTTCCTTAGACCAACTCATCATTGAGCATAGTGCCCAATTCGAGGAAAGTGTCTCGCATGTACCTCAACAGCTGCATGCAGACACCTTCATTCTTCCACTTGTCCGAGATGATGAGAATGCACATGCCAAATATTCTTTAGATGAGATTTCTGATTTAGAGGAATCAAATGATTGAGATTCAGAGCCAATACAGTCAGATGCAGAGTCATAGCATCTAGATGCAGTTGCAGAACCATAGCAGAGGCCCAAGTGGTCACAAAATACTCTTAAGGATGCAGGGGATCTCATTGGTGATCCAGTCGATACTAGGAGGACTCGATCTGATTTCAAGGAGCCTCTTGTTTCACTCACTGCCATTGAACCATTGCTCTCCAGACATATTTTCTTGGTTCAGTCTTTAGGTCCACAGTCTTATGGCGAGGTTGTTGGAAATCCCTTTTGGGAATCCGCCATGCAGGAGGAGTACAACTCCCTCCTCGAGAACCAGACTTGGGATTTGGTTCCCCTTCCTTCAGGGAGGAAACTTGTCAAATGTAGATGGGTCTACAGGACCAAGAGCACAGCGGATGGACAGATTGGCAGATACAAAGCCAGGATTTTTACCAAAGGCTTTCAACAGGTGCATGGTATTGACTATGATGAGACCTTCACTCCAGTAGCGAAGATGGATTCCATACGATTGGATTTTTCCATTGAAACAACCAAGGGATGGGAAGTCCATCAGATGGTCGTGAAGAATGCATTTCTTCACGGTGATCTCTCTGAGGAGATCTATATGGAGCAGCCCCAGGGATTTATGCAGGACTCATCTTTGGTATGTCGACTGAAGAAGTCCCTTTATGGACTCAAGCAGACTCTGAGGGCATGGTATTCCAAGATGGACTCCTACCTACTGTCACAAAACTTTGTACGTTGTAAATCAAATCCAAATGTCTACATGCTCAAGATGACTGATTCACTTCTACTCTTAATTCTGTATGTTGATGATTTCTTGTTCACCGGTTGCTCGACTTTAGCGATTGTTGCAGTCAAGAGGATTCTACATGACATGTTTTTTATGACAGACATGGGTCCACTACACTTCTTCCTTGGACTCGAGATCAGTCAGGATGCATCAGGCATCGAACTGTCTCAAGCCAAGTATGGACAAGATATCCTTGAGAGATTTCACATGACAGACTGAAAGTCTGCTCCTACTTCTTTCCTATTAGGAGTAAAACTTGAGAATGGAAGGGAGACTCCAATGGTTGACAACACACTGTACAAATAACTAGCGGGGAACTTGTTGTATCTCACACACTACAGACCAGACCTCTCCTATGCAGTTGGCGCAATTTCCAGGTTCATAAAGGAGATGCATGAGCTACATTGGAAGGTTGCAAAGTGTATCCTTCGATATGTATAGGGCACCATCACCTTTGGGATTCATTATGTAGAAGATTATACATTATATCTCATCGGGTTTACTGATTCTGACTGGGCTGGCGATCACACTGATCGCAAGTCTACATCTGGTTACTCACTCGGTCTTGGTTCTAGGCCTATCTGTTGGTCGAGCAAGAAGCAAGCCGCCATTGCTCTATCTTCATATGAGGCAGAGTATAGAGGGGTAGTTAACATAATCATTCAGGCTATGTGGCTACAACATTTTCTCACTGAGTTGGGCATTCATTTTCATCGGTTGATCATCCTCTGGTGTGACAACCAGAGCACTCTGAAGTTCTGAAGAGATCCAGTTCAGAGGCAGTGGACGAAGCACATCGAGATCCACATGCACTACATTCGGGACTTAGTACCTGAGGGGATCATCGACCTATAGTTATGTCCTTCATTAGAATAGACGACATACATCTTCACCAAGACCTTCACTGAGAAGAAGTTCCATTCTCTACGAAGTCGTCTTGGAGTGAAGGACACAGTTGCCTAGCAACTGTAGTTTTTATTTTTTACATACATTGTACCTTGAGGGGTTTTTTCACATGATGTTTTCTCTCTTTCCTCACTTTATTTTAGTGTATCTTTTGTATTTGGGTACCTAACATGGCCTCGTTGTCGGGACCCATTCTTTATTTTCACCATAGTGATGTTCAGGGGGGGTGTTGGAGTTACTTCACACACAACTAGGATTTTTTTTTCCTAAGTTTTTTCCTTGTTTATTAGTCATAATTAGTCATTATCTAGTCTCATATATTTTAGGGGAGAATATTCCACCTAGAGAATATTCTCTTTCAGTTGACACTTCAGTTTGACTAGTTGAGTTGAGTTTAGATGTTGCATTGGTTTTGTCACCGTGAAACATTGGGATCATCACCATTATAATGCACACTTGCCTTGGGATCATCACCAGATGGGCGCATTACCCTTGATTCCTTGATCTATTCCTCACTACACTTTGTTCAGTCAGTTAACTGAAGACTAGTTGACTAGTTAACTTAGCTAGGTGGCAGTCCACTCCCATAACTGCCTGAGAGACTAGACTAAGTGACAGTTGACTCCCGTAACTGTTGGTGTGTGTCCAAATCACTCTAGACCACCACTATGGCGCATTGTTTCTCCTCAAGTGTGCATTCATTGAGTTATACATAGTATATTATGTGTAAATTATTCATTATTTATAACGGTTAATGAGAATTCTTCTATTCTTTCTCTCCTTCTTCTTGTTTCTCAATTTTTCTATGCAAATGTGTGTAGTATTTTCTAGCTAGATCTATTTTGTGCAGGTTCAACACATTTACAATATCAAGGTGCTTTGAATTAATGTCTCACAACATTATTTTATTGGTAAGGTGCTAATATTTTATGTACTTTTTATCAACATTCATGGTAAAAGTACCAATAGATTTCAACCAAGGGTTCCCTGGGACCACATCCACTTCCTTGGTTTTTAACACAAAATAATTACATTTTGGGTAGTACTCATCGATGCTTAATTCTAAATTATTAATCTCACCATCATCATCATACTCGTGTGTAAGAGCTCTTTTAACTTCTTCTTCCGCAAGTTGTAATTTATTTTCCAATTTAATATCAATATAGTTCCAATGATTAGCGAGGTCAATGACAATGCTTACGGTCTCATTTTGGATCCTACCTAACATATATATAAAAATATTAATTGGTTCCAAAACATACTTAGAAGTGAATTGAACCTTATTTTCCATTTCAACTTGATGAAATTACCTCTGTAAGAAAAAGTTACCACTGCAAAAAAAAATTGTTTATATATATATATATATATATATATATAGAGAGAGAGAGAGAGAGAGAGAGAGAGAGAGAGAGAGAGAGAGAATGGTTTACCAAAACCATGGTAAAATCAAAATTTACTTCTTCCTTATTCTTTGGAACTTTTTCTTTTATATTGCCTTTATTACGTTTTTCTTTTAAATACTTCTTAACGTGAACCTTTTATTTTATTGTTATTTTATTTCTTTCTTTATTTTTTATTCTCCCTTATTTCTTCTTTGTTAATACAAATGAATGGGCCACCATCCTCCGGATTATTTGTAGATTTTTTTATCTNCTTATTCTTTGGAACTTTTTCTTTTATATTGCCTTTATTACGTTTTTCTTTTAAATACTTCTTAACGTGAACCTTTTATTTTATTGTTATTTTTTTTCTTTCTTTATTTTTTATTCTCCCTTATTTCTTCTTTGTTAATACAAATGAATGGGCCACCATCCTCCGGATTATTTGTAGATTTTTTTATCTTTCTTTTTTCTTTTTTTGCCACCAACAAATTTAACTTGATCACAGATCAGGGAAACGATCGAAAAGTCGACCACTCACCAGTGGAAAGATCGCTCTGATACCAAATGAAGTGGATATGGTGGTCCACTTCATGAGAACATCGTGAATATATAACATAATTTCATATATCCATAATAAATAATATTTTATTTACTATCCATTTTACATATTTACTTCACATCATATGAAATACGATATGTGTATACAAATACACATGGGGAATGGTAAGTCATGTCCTTGTCAAAGGTTATGACTTATCATTTACATTATAATTCCTATTTACATGATAAAAAACCTATAACATATTATTACATGATAAGAAATGTAATATACTTTAGGTATATTACATGGAAACTCTTTGATAATAAGGACGAATTGTATGACAAATACACAATAAAAACATATAATTAGATTCGTGGTGGTAACAATAGGCTAGCCATATCGACATAACTTTGGTCAATTTGATCATCAACAACACATGTTAAACAAAATTCTATGCGCGAGTTGGAATTATTAAAACATAGTTGAGGCCCAGAATTATTTTCTAAAAACAAATAGAGATTTAATAAATGATTTTCCCAACAAAACGAGCTCAATTTTGAAAATTGATTACGAACATAATTATGTGAATATAATCCCAATAAAACAATCTGAGAGGAATGAGACAACAAGTACCCCTTAAACCCTTAGAAAGAGGATAAAACAAACAATAAGTTTAGCTCTCATCTTCATCATAATATGTTTTTATTCAAAATAAATTTGAATTTGAACCATGCTCTTCACATTTTCCATGACAAAAACAAACCTAGGTTCGAACTCTATTGGAGACATGGGTTGAGGGAGAATGACCACGAAGAGAATAGACAATATGTGCCCATAAGTGATAAACTAAATCCTTTCCATACAACTGTTGAGCTTTAAATCCAAGAATAGAGAACCAAGTTTCACCACCATTTTATTAAAAAATGAATGATTTTGGATTTGAAATTGCGTTACTATATGTGCATGCAACAATAATGGTTTCGACCCGTTCCTTCACATTTCTCCATTATTGAATTTTACAAACAAAATTGAGACATATAAGATCTAAAAGGATAGTATGAAATAATGAACATAGATTAATTTTGCATTCAACAGCCACCATTTATTTACAATTTTTTTTTCTCCAATAACTTTCTTAGGAAGCAAAAGAGACAGGGAAAGAGAGCATTCACACTCACAACTAGTCAACCATAGTTGAGACTTAATCATTTACTAACAAACTATATGCAAATGATTCTTAAGAGTTGGTGTACTTACTCTATCCAATGGTGATTTTATACCAGAGGCGAGACGGTTACCACAATGACCAGGCGAGAAATAACAACCAGACGAGTTAGTTCTTCAAGTTGGGCGCAAATCTTCTCCTCAGACTGAAACAATTCAAAAGACATGACCCCTATCTCATAGAAGGGTGGTAAAGCACAGTCTAAAACAACATTAAATCCCATGTCTCGTTGTACTAAAAGCATGGCCAACTCACGTCTCATATCCCATATGAGTTGTGGCAAAACGTTTGGGATATCACTTATACCAATATACAATTAACAAAATATTGATTTCCCACATGCAATGCCAACAAACCATAGATCTTACCATATACAAGTGCTTGATACGAAATTAATGCAATAACAAATGAAATCAGATATGCCATGCACCTATGTAAACCTTGAGATCTATTCCATTTTCCAATGTAATGCTACCTCCACAAATTGTGTCAATGTTGTACTTTGTGATAGCGCCTATATCCATATGAGTAGGATGAGACTTATACATTTCTATATATTCAATCATATATACGAACAAAAATTCTATATAATATATAGTTTGTGAAACATTACCTTAATGTGTTTGTTATTTGAATATTGTCACTTTCACATATATACATATGAATTCCCAAGACAAAGCATATATCAAATAAAATTTTAAAAGTTTATTATTTTCAAGTCTATAAAATATTATGCTTTGAATGTCATAACATAAGAAATGACTTCGCATATCAACATCGAATCAACCCTTTGCAAAATCATTTGATGCGAGCCATATTAATGCTGCCATACTGATGTGAAATAAACGGAGTTATTGTAACCTGATGCCTTTTCAAAACTATCATATACCACATCCAAATGAAAATAGGAATTTTCATCACCCAAACATCATATGGTCCCAACCAATAGGTACAAAACTTTCCTTTGAAATATTTAAACTTGGAACCATACAAAAGGGCCCAATCTCCAACTTGGAAAATTTTCTTCTTAATGAATCTGTCATGCCACTTTTCTCTCTACTATTGAACAAAATATGCATTATGAAAGATAACATAATGAATTTCATCAAGTTCATTGATCTAGTTTAGATGGTGCTTTTGAGATTTCGACAAGTCCGGTCCAACCTTTAATGCAGTCTTGAGTGTCTTAACTTCAAATTCAATAGGAAATAAAACATGCTTACCATACACAAGATCATAAGGGGTAAAGCCCGTGGTGTTTCACCATATCATGCAATAAGCTCATAAATCCTTTGAAATTCTATTAACCCAATCTTTGCAATGAATTTGCATGGTCTTGGTCAATATGGATTCCAAAACTTTGTTGGTGACTTCCACCTTCCCATTAGCTTGTGGATGATATGATGTAGATGTTTTGTGCCAGATCTAATACTACTTTGTGATGGCCTGGATGATTTTGGAGGTGAATTGAATTCCTTGATCTGTAACAATTTCTTGTGGTACACCATAGCAAACAAAGATCTCCTCATAAAGAAAATATGCTACTACTTGTTTCGTAGCCCTTGGAAGTACTTCAACGTCAACCCATTGGGTGACATTATTGGTGCAAACCAAGATATGAGCATTATGTTTGGAAGGTGGGTTTATAGAACCCACAAAATATAAAGCCTATTTCTCGACAGGATCCACCATGAGTTGAGTATGTAATGGCATCTCATTGGATTGAACAAATTGTCTCATTCTTCGACAACTGACACAATTCCTCACAAAAATTTTAGCATCTCGAAAAATGGTAAGCCTAATAAACTATATGCAACAACTCATGTGAAATATTTTTATCAATAAAATTCTACCCACAAGGTACATCATGAAAATATTTTATGATGTCACAAACGTCATCCTCTTGAACATAAAGTCGGATTATGAAATCTGACCCTGTGCGAAAGAGGTATCCCTTAACCCAAGAGTACATTTCACTTTGTTTGATAATATTTTTTGATTCCTTTGGTGAGAGATGTGTTGGAAGTTTTTGTGCAAGCAAATAGTTAGAAATATATGCAAACCATGGTGTGTTGGTAGATGATGTAAATAAATGTTCACTAGGAAAAATATCTTCAACGGGTATAACTTCACCTTATTAGTAATTATGGAAAGGAAATATGCAACAATGTTTTCTTTTATAAGTGATCTGGATTGCATCATTATATTATTTTTCATCCATCTCGATGCTTTTAGAGTGGAAAAAATTGTAGGAATAAACTTGCAGGGTCATTTTAATGATAGGTTCCAGTTTGGAAAATTGGGGTTCGAAACCTTATGGAGCCATTTTGAGGCATCAAACGACATTTTTTGGGGTCAAAACTTTCCTAGCTTTAGATAAAAACCTCTTGATGATGATCTACACTCGGGTTCCTTTCCAATGGCGCAAAAATTGCATCAATCAGAGCTCCTATGCAAAAATTATGCCTACTGCAAGTTGACTTACCGTGTTGACCACCAGGGTATGATAGGATGCCACGTTAGCCCCTGTTACACATGCATATGGGGCTATCCACGTGTGTAATTTCAAGAATATTTTAAAAGTTCCAAAACCTTATCACAATTGAGGGTTGAGGAAGTCAAAACCCTACCCGTAAATGGATATCGGGCTATGTTAAATACCGAGCCATTAGGAGAAGGGGTTCCATTATTTTACATTGTTTCTTGTTCCATAGCTGAGAAAAACATCTAAGAATGGTATTTTGTGAGCATAGTAGAGGAGGAGGAGGAGGATTATGTAGCAACCATTTAGGTCATAGTGTCAAAAGGTAACTCCATAGTGAGTTCCCATTTATGTGTATGTGCATCTTCTAATTGAAGTGAAGAGAGCAGAGCATAGGCCTCACCTTCTAGCTGGGTTTTTCCCCGTATTGGATTTCCTGGGTCAAATATTGTGTTCATTTTTGTGGATGGTGTGTATTTTGCATCTATTCCTTCATTTTTTTATATTTCAGTTATTTATTAAATTCAAGCAAAGATATTAATTAACTAATATGGGATCTAAGGTTATAAACTACAAAAATCTAAGGTTTCAAAATCGTTGTAGATCTATTGTGACAAACCATTCCAATGGAATATGCACGACAATTTACAGATCATATTAGCATAAGAGAAATATTTCTTTGGGTTATTTGTGGAAATATGTAGGGATTCGGGAATAGGATTAATAAGAATGTCGTAGAACCCTATCCATGGATGACTAGCCTATTGATAACAACCCTCGAGATCTAGTAGAGGAGATATTTCTGAGGCTGGAAGTGTAAGTCATTGATATATCTCACAATATGTCCCACTCCATGGTGGATTTAGCAAGCAAGCTTGGACCATTCGAAGAGACTGAAGGCTCCAAAATATGAGATCAGGTCATAAGGGAAATTGGGAGATAATGAAGACCCAGAAAAGGAGTTGTGGAAAGAGACCAAGAAAGAGAATCCTAGTTCGAGTGTCATTAACCCTTCACAATACATATTCAAAATGGAAGTAAAAGTGGACATAAAGCCATGCCAAGTTGAGATCAATGCACACAAAATGAATCATTGGTTGTAGCAACTAGAAGTTTACTTCAGTGTTCACCATATAGATGAGGAGAAAAATATATCATTTTCTAGACCAAATTTAGAGGGGCATGCATTAACTTGGTGGGAAAGTCATGTTAATATTATGGTAGCTACAAGAGGTATTTACCTCCACGTGTGAACCTGATGAGAATAGAAGACTCTAGAAAGCAAGAGAAAACCCTAATGAGTTGGCTAATAACCCTAGAAGTTTTGTCGACTCAAGAAGATAATTTATATTAGGTTATTAGCCTCCAAGAGAAGAAGTCAGCCAGAAATAATAATAATATACTGAACAGACACATGTCTAGAAGGAGAAGTTGGCCCCAACAAATTTGGCAGAACCAGTATAAATA